>JBAGKO010000002.1:13930384-13941313 GCA_037177275.1 Acacia concinna | reverse complement strand
CCAGCACTTATCACGAGAGTGAGTACTCTTTTTACAGTGATCACACCAAAGGCGAGAATGAGAGGTAGGAGAGGAATCAGAGGAGACCTTGCTTATAAGTCCAGATGGTTCTGGTGAAGCAGCAGAAGTTTTAAGAAGCATAGTGCGTCTTCGGGATTCCTCACGGCGCATCTCAGAGTAGACTTCTCGGACCGGAGGGAGAGGGGAATGACTTAACACTCGGGCTCGAGCATCATCATATTCAGGATTAAGTCCAGCCAAGAATAGCATTACGCGATCAGTATTAATAGCCTTGTTGACCCGTGCAGCCTCTTCAGCGCTAGAATATTCAGTGTCGATAAGCATATCTTCATCCTGCCAAAGACCCAAAAGCTCGAACCAGTATTCTGCAACTCCACGCGTGCCCTGGGCTGATTTCCATAGTCGACGCCGTAGGTCAAAAAGCAGAGACAAGTCCTTGCCGTCAACGTATGATTCACGAACAGCATCCCATATAGCTTTTGCGGTGGGTAGATACAAGAAACCACGTTTAATGGTGGGACTCATCGCATTGATCAACCATGAGCTGACAAGAGAATTGTCGGTTTCCCACTGGGCATATTCCGGTGAGGAAGAATCAGAGGGTCGTTTAGCTGCTCCGGTGAGATAGGCTGATTTCCCACGGCCACCGATGGCAAGCTTGATTGCCTGGGCCCAGTCATGGTAGTTCTCTAACGTCAACTTCTCAGTGACAAGAGAGGAAGTTTCAACACCGGGATGCAACCCGAAGGAGTTTCCGGCGGTGGAAGAGGAGCGTGAAGTGCCTGCTCGTGAAGACTCCATGTCAGAAGCTTCCGGCGGTCGGTGCTCACTGGTGTTGCCGTCGGATTCGCCGGCCCCGTGCTCTGATACCATGTGGCGCGGCGTAAGTATATATTCCGAAGGATAAATCTTTCATTGATGCCATCGGGATTTTATAGATACAGAGGAGATAGAGACTGTTACAACAGATCCGAAAAACTATGCCTATGAGGATAACTAAATCCCTAATATATCTTAACTGTACATAAATAATAATAATAATTATTATTATTTCTATATTTACTACAATATTGTATATGAACTGTGAATGATGGACAACAGTAAGCTGCTTCTTTTGATCTTTTACTCCAACAAGATGCAACCTCTTGCAAAGGTATTATATTACTAGGGTGGCATAAAAATTACAAATCTAAAATGACGAATCATTGTCCATGATATCAAAAGCAAGCAAGTAATTATAAAAATAGAAGAGATTGAAAATAGGGAGGGAAAACTGTTCTCATTAGTGATGTATCTTGACTAAGCATATCATACCTTCTGAAGATCTGTTGACACATGGCTTCCACTCACCACCTTTATAGGAACTCTTCCATACTGTTGATATCTGAAAGGAAGTTTATAGCTTGTGTAACTAAAAGTAACCAATTGAACCAAAAATCAAAATCAAAGCATCAAGATCTAGCATTAACTTATAAGAAATCAACAAAAGACTCGATCATTAAAAGAAGAATAACAATATAAAAGGGAAATATTAATCCAACTAAAAGAGGTGAACCAGATTTATCAATTCCCACTTGTCCAAATTACATGCTTGATGGTAAGAAAGAAAAATTCTTCCACAAGCACCACAATCAGTTCCAAGATGCCTTATTTAGCATCTAATTTTCTTTTCTTCACTACAAAATTTATAAATAAGTTTCTAGTAGCTAAGGGGGCATCATAGAGTAAAAGAGATGGCCTGGCCTGGCATCGATTTCCTCCATCAGAAATCTGTTATTGAACAGTTTAAAAGTGATTTAGTTCTTTCTCAGTAGATGTTCAGCAAATGAATTCAGACCTGATAGAGAATAACTCCTCATCCTTTAGGAAGTCGAAGAAACTCTACCAGAAGAATTATAATCATGATCAAGAATTTGTAGCATGCAATGGTTCAAGCTAAATGCGAATTCTACATTAAAGCTATGTAAAACAGAGAGATCATCGAAACATTCAGTACATACAATGCAAGAAAACTAGAAGTGTCATCCGAGCCTTCCCGTTCTTGGCCTCAAAACATCCCAAAACAATTGAAGTTGAATATAGGACTTAAATAAAGATTCCAGATACTAGATCAACAAGATATCAAGAAATCCTTACGATTCTTTAAACGTTCGTAAAGAATCCAAGAAAACATAAAAGAAAAGCAGTCAAAATTTCTGTTATGCATCATAAACAAAAGCCATTACAAAGACAATAAAACCAAATCAAATCTACCAAGACTAACCGCATCGGCAGACGAATTATCTGCTTCCATCTCCTGACGGAGTTTCGCGTACAGCTCCGGGCTGCGGTACACAGACCCAGGAGCCGGACGGTGCTTGATAATCGGAACGACATCGAATGAGACAGTGCCCATGTATAGAAGCATGCCAGAGATGTAAATAAGGGGAGCGAAGAGGAAAATCCCCTGACGGCGTAGTAGGGCGGAAAGAAAGGTCCAGGCGAGACGTTGGGCAAGATTACGGCCAACAAGCTGTCCCGGAGAGAATCTACCGGTTTTAGAGCGGCTGTGGCGGAACCTCGGAGAGCGACGTGGCGACTGCGGCGGCGACGGCGTGGAGTGGCCACTATTGGGCAGCCGGTTGTAAGGTTGCATTTGGTATCAAACTCTCTACATCACATCACATCACATCATTACCTCCATGCGAACGCACATCTCCCTCTCCCACCCCCTTCAACCAAGAATCCAGAAGGTGAGCCCTGAGAGACACCCAGACAATGGCAGCTTCGTATTGCAATGGAAAAGAAAGACGATAACTTCGCGCCTTGTTCTGGGAAGAGAGAGATTGCACGTGCTGCGCAGTGGGTAGGAGTTGGGATGATGGATTCAAGCTTTGGCTAGCCGGGCATGCTTTCTGGTGGACTCTGAAGAAAAGTATTTTCCTTTTGATTGATGAAGAGGGAAAAGCACCTCTTTCTTTTTATCCCTGACTCTTGTTACAAGCTGTGAAGCTGCTTGGAGAAATAATTGAATAAAAAATCCGCGTCTTCCAGCGATTTGTGATTGAGAGTATAGAAGAAAACGCCATCAAGTTTTGGAATTTCATTGAGATTATTCTTGCCATTATTTGGGTATTGCTTCAAAAATTCAATCCCTGATGCAAATGACCATGATTTTGGGGTTGACCTCGTAACAAAAGAAGCAAATCAAGTTTGATGGGTCAAATCCACCGTGAAAATGATCTTTCCAAGGAATACTCCTCCTCCATAATAATTAGGTGTTTGAGTAAATCTCCTTATCCCATTATTTAAATAATTCCAAAATCAAATATGCTGTTAACTTGACTAAAGTTAGCATATGCGAGAAATATGGTAAAACCCAAATGAAAAAAATGCACCACCAATATTTCTCATAATTATTTAACAAGTGTTCAAATTGTTGACTGAAAATGTCCTCAATGTGGGATACCATCAACATTAGCACCATTACTTTTTTTTGTTTTTGCAACGTATCCTCAAATTCAATAGCTTAAGGACTAATCTCGGTTTATTGTAGATTCTTCTATAAAAATAGCAGCTGACCAAAAAATTTAACACTACTACATACTCAAGAACAGGGATCAAACCCTTAACCAATTTGATATAAATACACTGGTTAATACCCCACAATTATGCTCTTCCCTATTTTTTTCCCCTTCAGCAAATCTCTTGTTTAAATTGCTGGGGAAACAAGACCTCAAATTTCAAAGCACCATCCAAACAAAGAAAATGTTTTTATATGTGACTACTTATTTTTGTAGTTTGTATACGAATCAAAAAGAAAGAAAAGAAAAGAAAAGAAAATTTAGTTACTTAAACTTATTATTTAATAATTTTTTTACTAAATTAGAATAAATAGATCTTAAGTACATTAACGCCAAGGTTTAGAATATTTAGAAGATATATATCTATATAATGGGAAAAAGATAAATAAAGACCCTCAAAATTTCAAAAGCCCTGAAAGATTACTTGAATTTGGTAAAGAACAAATAAGGAGTAGATGAATTATTTGGAATACCAAAATTATTGGCATTGACTACAATTGAATATGCAACGACTACAACTAAATAGAGTATAACTAAAACTCAATGTTTAATTTTATTCACTGCTAACAATTTTGATATTTTAGATAAGTCATTTGCTTTTCATTTATCATTTATTAAATTCGAGTCATCTTTCAGGATTTTTGAAATTTTGAGGGTATTTATTTGTCTTTTTACCTTATATATTTCCTATTTTGAATATAAAAAATCTCCTTAAATATATACTCACATTATATATGGTATACATTCCAAAAATAATGAAAATATGTATAGCATAATAAAAATGTATTTATTTATGAATTATCAATTATGGAATGTTTCCAACTTTTTCCATAACATTATTAGTTGCCCATATTAAAAGAGATTTTCATTCATATGGGTCGGCGGCTTCAATACAAATAATTAAAATAGGTTAAAATGCAAATAATTAAAAGATTAATTTAAAAAATTACTATAACAGATAACTAATTTAATTAACTTATCTCATTATGGTAAATCATTAACCACCTCCTGATCGTGCTGATCCGTTTGCTTTTTCTGCCTTTTTGGGGGAAAAAAACCCTCAAGATGTAATATGGATGGACACCATATACAGCCCGACCCGGGTACATAGAAAAGAATCAGAGGAAGGCTATTTGAATATTTCAATAATCCCTTCTTCCACAAGATACAGAGAAGGGGGCGGTGGTGTGATTTAGCACGAGAGAGAGGAGAGGACAGCTCCCCCTAGGGTTCCATTCGATTCAAACGCTACGCTTGATCCCTACACTTTCTCTTCATGGGAACTCCAGAGACTTCTCGGGAACCTTGTCCCGATCGTATTCTCGATGACATCGGCGGCGCTTTTGGCATGGGAGCCGTCGGCGGCTCTGCCTTTCACTTCCTCAAAGGACTCTATAACTCTCCCAAGGGATCGCGGCTCATCGGCGGCTCACAAGCCGTTCGCCTTAACGCGCCGCGTGTTGGAGGCAGCTTCGCTGTCTGGGGCGGCTTGTTCTCCACTTTTGATTGTACCATGGTCTATCTTCGCCAGAAGGAGGACCCCTGGAACTCCATCATCGCCGGTGCCGCTACCGGTGGCTTCCTATCCATGAGGCAGGGTCTTGGGGCCTCTGCTCGTTCGGCTGCATTTGGTGGCGTCTTGTTGGCCATGATTGAAGGGGCTGGGATCATGCTCAATAAGTTCCTCAGTGCACAGCAACAGATGCCTATAATGATTGAAGAACCTATGCCTGGGTACACTAACCCTTCCAATAATAGATTACCGGTCCCAACCGTACCCCAAGAGATGTCGTCGGGGACTGTACCTTCGGATTCGGGTTCGGAAGGTAAATCTTGGTTAGGGGGATGGTTTGGTGGAGGCAAGAAGGACGAACCCAGCACAAGTGGGGGAAGCGAGACCAAGGTTTTGGAGAGTTTTGATGCTCCTCCAGTCCCAAATTTCGAATACAAGTGAGCTGGCGTTTGAGACGGTGGTCGTGTTTTATGGGGTAGTTGGTAAGGATAAAAAGAAGGATTTTCAATCGTAAAGTTCTTTAATTTATCTTTAGCAGGTTCAAGTTGAACCAAACTAAACGATTGATTGTCACGTACCCTATATTCTTTTTCGCTGTCTTGTTTTCTGACTTAGGTTTCTTGATATATGAGATAGCTATAGTCTTGCAAAATAATGTTATTCATTAAGATTCTGGTCCCTTTGTTCGGAATTCAAATATTTCATAGCTATATGTTGATTCTCGATGTATGAGTAATCAAATTTTGCAGGTTTATGTAATATTTACTAGATACATCGTACATGTGTTGGCTTTTAGTCCTTGCCTCAATCCATTAGAATGACAAGAATTATCTTATTGGTAAGAGTAGAATTTTACATCAGATTCATTAGGCACATGCATTAGGAACCTTCTGCAGGTCGTATGTCCTCAATGTATACTTAATTAAAATAGTTACATTTATTTATTTGGTGGATTGTGCTAGTTATTTTCCGGATAAAAGGATTGTAAGGCCCTTGCATATTGTCATGCGGTTAGAATCTTCATTCCAAGCATTATTCCGTGTTAGATTTAATGTTATGGTGAGTTTACTTGTAAAATTACTCAGAGTCGCTACACTTTTATATGCTGCTTGGTATTGGAATTCATAGTTTTACTGAGTTAGAACTTAGAAGGGATGATTTGCTTACGTAAACTGTGAAAGGCCTTGATGCGTCAATTGAACTTGCACCTTCGCCTTGTTTGGTGATGGGAAACAAGGTTCAAAAACCCTTTATTACCCATGCCAACGAATTGAAATTACACAACGGCCTAGCAGATCTAACAAGTGCATTAAAGTGATTCTAGCCTGTGGATTTTTAGTCTTGTTATAGGGATGCCTATTATGCTGCCAAAAGTCGTGTTATAAGTAATTCTTTTATCCTCTCCGCGCATGTTGATTTCTTGAATTATTGTGCATAATTTTACCTTGTTCATTTTGAGTACCCACGGATGTTTATTTCTGCTTTTGTGCGTGACCCCATTTTTAGCTGGAGAACAGCCATTGTTGGCTTGTTAGTGAAAGTCTTGGTGTCCGTGGAGTTTATACATATGCAGTTGACTGGAAAAATGACCACGCTGAACAATCTATGAAGATTCTGAAATTTTCTATGCCAAATTAAAAATAGGGTTAAATGTCAAATTTGCTCTGGAAGTATTGCATTTTGTCTCGGAAGTATGATTTGGGGCAATTTTGCCATTACCGTTAGTTGATCGTCAATTGACCGTTAGTTGACCAAATATGTAACTAATAATCCACAGGTCATCCAGTGTAGTTTTGTTAAGGTGAAGATTTGTATCAGTACTTTTAAATCTAACTTTAAAAAAGAAGAATTAAATGACAGATGGACTTTTGAGACAAATTTTTACCTTAATAAAAATAAATTGAATGACATGCGGACTGTCAGTTCAACATATTTGGTCAATTAACATGCAAAATTAATATATTTAAAACTTCTAAGACAAATCTTTATTTTAACAAAAATATAGTGGATGATATGTGTATTGTTATTTTAATATATTTGGTCAACTAACGATTATTTAATGTTAGGGGCAAAATTGTCTTATTTTACAAACTTTTGAGGCAAAACTACCCCAAATCATATTTTTAAGACAAAATCGCTTCTCAGTCAATATTTCTAAGTCAAATTCTGCCCATACCCCTTGAAAATATGTATGCTGATGGAAGACTTTCCAACTCAAGAAATATCATCCCAACTATTAAGATACCATTGCCAAATCATTCAATAGTAAAGGCCCGTAGATAATTAAAAATACGTATGTATCACCCTTTAGATTCCACGGATAAACAATGACCAGGCTTCCCTATTGAAAACCATTTGACTTTTGAAGAATAGCTGGAATGAGTCTTGCATACATATATTTAATTTCAGCCAGCTATGAAGATACCATTGCCTTTCTCATTCAATAGTCTTAAAAGTGTGTTTGGATTAGTTTTTGGAGAATACAGTAATTTTAGATAATACGGTAAAAAAGTGATTTTGATAAAATAATAGTGTTTGGATAATTGTTACCATAATCAAATTTTCTTCAAGTTTAAATTATCACAAGGGCCATTATCTTTTATAGTAATTGTATATAAAGAATAAGATTCAATTTTAAAGATTTTAACATCATTTATAAAAAAAAAGAGAGAGATTTTAACATCAAATTTCATAATAAATACCAAAAGTTAAGTAAATTTGTCTCCAAGTATGTAGATAGAAATGTATATGGGATATGAAGATAAGGTTTAAAAATATGTTTGAAGTTATTAAGGATGTTAAATAAATTATTGGAAAAATTTCATTTAAATACCTTCTCAAATTCAAAAATTCTGAAAATTATGTTAACATTTTAAAAGAATAATAAGGTATCATGAATTAAATTAGGTTTTGCCAAACATTATATAAATGGAATTACTAGTGTTGATAATTTTATTATGATTATAACGAATATCATTACGATGTTGGTTAATATCAATGTTATTAGTCACTTTAACAATTGACTTTATGATGTATATGTATATGGTTATTTCTTTAATGATAATTATCAATTGTAATTATGTTTGGATTTTCTTTAACAAGTGACTTTTTGGTAATTAATGATAATTATCTAATTATTTTCTATTTCTATTATTAAAGAAAATCTAGACATAATTATAATTGATATTTATCATTAAAGAAATAATCATATACATGTCATCATAAAGTCAATGGTTAAAATGACCAATAACTATTGATATTAATCAAAAGTGTTATGGTATTCATTATAATTATAATGGCATTATCAATACTAGTAATTCTATTGACATAATTACCATATATATATATATATATCATAATGTTTCACAATTAACAAAACTAGTAATATCACAATTACTCATAAATCTTAACCTCCGATGTCAACATCACCACTAGTATGCCTTATAATTAATCTCATTACTCGAATAGTTATTTCCATTACAAATTTCATCATTTTTATTTGTGTAAATATATGTTGAAGGTGGCTACCAAAGCCCCCTCAAAAACCATTTGGGGTAGGTTCAATTCTCACCCCCATCCATATTGGTACACCTTTTTGCCAACCAAAAAACTAAAACCCCCCACAAAAAAAAACACCCACCCGCCCCTACCGGCGCTGGAGTTCTGGCCAGCCGCCATAGGGAGCCATCGACAACTAGCAGTGGTGCTTCAGCGATGGGCACTTTTTTCTTTTTTTCTTTTTATTTTGAATAACCTATGGGTATTTAGATAAATGTGTCAACATTTGCAAAACTCAATTTGGTCAATGGTATCTTATTATCCTTTTAAAATGTTAACATTCCTTTTAGGGTTTTGAATTTGAGGAGATATTTAAGTGGAATTTTCCTTAAATTATTTAATCATATCATATGTTATGTATTATTATATTATACTCCCTCCAATCCAAATTATAAGAGTCAGTTGGCTTTTGTTGAAAAATCTTAAGAAAGTTAATTACATTATCATATATTTGTTTTATTATATTATATATTAGTTTATAAGTCAAATAACATAGTTTGAAGAAAAACTACAAATTTTGATATCTTAAAGTAATGTAATTAGTTTTATTAGGATTCTCCAAAAAAAGTCAAGTAGCTCTTATAATTAAGATCAAATGGAGTATATCACTTTATAAGTTAGGTAAAATAGTTTGAAGAAAAAAATTAAATTTAGGACTGGAGGAAGTAAAATAAAGCAACTCTGTTTTATATTTAAAACTAGAGCAAGTAAAACAAAAAATCTCCTTCCAAAATAGTTGTGATAGCCATTGTCGAAAATCAAACTACGCCACCAAAAAGCATTACTTCTTCCTAATCAAACTCATTTATATGGAAGGCAAAACTAAACCTCATCGATGTGAAATTGCCAAAAACAAAACCACTATGCTTGATAAAATTTTGTTTCAACCAATAAAAAATAATATATAAAAAATCAAATTGGGCAACGAACTAAGTACGGCATGGGTTCAGGACTAAACTAGGTCAGACCAGGGGTTGAACCGGCCATATTAACATATTATAATTTAATTGACAATGATAAAATAACACTATATATAGACATAAAAATTAAAGAAACATATAAATATCATTTATAATAATAAAATAGATGACAATATATTAATATATTTTTAAAATTTTATAAATAAATTGATAGTATTCTTTTTTTTTTGTAAATCCAGTCCGACTGGCTGGTTTTCCCGGTTTGACCCCTCCCTCTAGTTCTGCTTCGTTTCAAACTAGATAAGGGTCCGGTTTTCGGTCGAATTGGTTGGTCTAGTCAGGTTTTTTGTACCTTGTTAAAAAATAATGAAATGAAGAAAGATAAAAAAGAGGAAAGAGGAAAAGTAAGGAGAATGAGAGAGAAAAGGAAAAACAATGAGCTTTTGCAAAACCATAGATTTGAGGAAAAAAGTGATTCTAGGATTTTTCTTGAGTGCTGTTTGGATGCAATTTTTAAACCATGGTTTGGGGGTTTTGTGATTGAAGACCATGATTTACCTAAAAATACCCAAACACCCCAATAAATTTGAAAACTATGGTTTTGGAAAAAATGAGGTTTTAAACCATGGTTTCAAACATCCAACTTTTTTTTGCTTTTCAATTTGAAACCATAGCTTGCACAAACTAATATAAAACTCCTCTAACATATTTACCTCAGAATCCGTAAAAGCTATTATTACCAAAACACTCATATTTTATCTAAACCTATATTTTCACAAAAAGCTATTTTGAAAAATCTATTATGTAAACTAGGGTTTGCTCTAAAAGCTATTATGTAAAAGTTAATCCAAACGACCCAATTTCTTTTTAAAATCATGGTTTTGCCCCTAAAAGTGATTTTTTTTATTATTGTTATCAAAACACACATTGTCAAAAAGTGATTTTTGGAGACATATATGGATTCACAAGATGTGATAGATGGTTTATGATTTCTAGTATGTTTGATTTAACTTTTGGATAATAGCTTTAAGAAAAAGTAAGAAAAGTTATTTTAGAATAATAGTTTCTGAAAAGGGGGGAAAACTCTTTTCAAAACCATGGTTTTTAACCTCAAACCATGATTTTTTTGCAAAACCACAGTTTTGAAATTTTGATGGGTGTTTGGGTAGTTTGACCCAAACCATGGTTCTGATAAAAGTTATTAAGCTTTTGTTCAATTTTGAAATCATGGTCATGTCTGATGCGAGGATGTGGATGTCCAAAAATTGGGAGGTGATGATATCTCATATCCCAAGGGAACAAAATATCCTTGCTAATTATTTAGCTAAGTTATCCCATAATATAGTGGGAAATT
>JBAGKO010000002.1:13873536-13888716 GCA_037177275.1 Acacia concinna | reverse complement strand
AAATATTAAAAAAAAATTGGTTTGCAGATTTCAATTGAAATTGAAAAAGTCAACATGTCATGATCGACTCTTTCAATTTCAATTGAATTGAAAAAGTCGTCTATGCTATGAATGACTTCCACTGTAACCCTACCTTTTCCAGATCATTTTCACGTAAATCATTTTTGACAAGAACGATTTATACAAATCATTTTTTATAAGAATGTTTTATGGTGTTATATCTGAGTAAATATTTTTTTATAGTATTTGGTTAAAAAAATTTATTGTTTATTATATTTTATTAAAAAAACCTACGATTCTGACTAGATATTAATATTAACGTTGATATAAATTTTTAAGTCTGTATTATTGTTAAGTGTGTGTGTGTACACATATATATTGCTGAATATTGACGCAGGAACTATAATTCTAGGAATATTAATAAAAACAATTAAGCAGAAGTTGGGCAAAATATCACCTATTTTACCGGTTTTTTGTGTCACATTTATTGATTTTGAGGATCAATCATGCATGGATAGATGTATCATATGCAATATTAAGTTGGAGAGGACAAAAGCTGGAGCTTAAATTTAAGGAGTAGTGCATGTACTGTTAACAAGAAAATAATTAAAGTGTTAAATTAATTAATTAGGATGGGAATCTTGGAAGGTTGAGGACTAGTGCGTGAACATAAAGAAGCAAACAAAAAGAACAACTAATAATTTAAAAAAAAGAAAGAAATTGAAATCAAAGACTATTGAAAATAATGTTGAAGATGAAGAATTAGAGGCCATCACCACCCCCACACGTCAACGTAAGAAAATAGGCACACCAATACCAACTATGTCACTTTATTTTCCACCGACACTATGAGTTTCACCACTCCAACTAATTAATTACACATTCACACCTACCCAAGAACTTCCTTTAATTAATTAGCTCTTTGATTTTCAACACACAAATATTTTTACTTCCTCACTCTCCTCTAAAATTTTAAATTTATTTTTTTTATTTTTTCTCTCGATTTTAAATGTTAGTCTTTTTTTAAAAAAAAATTGACTCACACATAGTTTCCACTCATTTTCTCAATTCTAAATATAACTCACCTTATTTAAGAAAAATATAAACCACTTTTAACTAACTTAATTATTACATATATGTCGTCCCACAACCTAGTCTAGTCTAAATTAAAGTGGCATTTAATCGCAAAGTTAAATTAAAACAAAAAAATAAATTTTAATTGTTTTTTTATAGTATTTCGAGCTCCAACTCGAACATTCTACATACCAACTGACACGTCTTTCTTAAATGTAACAAATAATTATGAAGACTTTGCAATTAAGTTGATTAATTGTGATAGTGTGGATGTTAATAATTGGTTTAGAGTAGTGAAAATCAAAGTGCAGTGTTAATACTATAATGAATGGGAGGAATTAGGTTCGTTTTATAAACAAGAGACACATAGAGAAAAGAGTGGAGGGATGAGCCATATATGATTTAGGCCCACTTGTCATATATAATCATGAATCGATATGTGTGTGTGTGTGTGTGTGTGTGTTTATATCGTTATCACCAGTTGTATCTTTCATATTTGTGCGGTGGTTGCGTATGAAATGGGTTTGTGAGGTCAAAAATCAATTAATTAAGCTTTCTCAATTCATCAAACGTTTTTGGACTCTTCCTTCACTTGCAAGCTTCTCCACATGCTCATCCCTCCATCATTTTATTATGTATATTCCCTCTTCAAATTCATAATTGCCACTTGCTAAATTATACTCCCTCCGTCCTTTTATATAAAACGCTTTTAATTAAATCATATGATTTAAAAAAAAACAGTTAAAGTTAGGTAAAAGTACAAATAAGAAATATATAAAAAGTATAATTGTTTTTCTAAAAGTACCCTTATTTATGAATAAGAGAGAGAAAAAATGATAAAAAAGAAGAAGATGGTGTATGGGTAATAAATAATGTGAGATAATAGGACAAAATGGAAAAAAAATGCATTTATTATAGAAACAGAATCAAATGGCATCTTATAAAAAGATACAAACATATTCAAATAAAATAAAATGATCTTATACATAGGGACGGAGAGAGTATACTGCTACACGTATTCTTAATTACTTATTTGCAATACCTTTTCTCACCATTTACTTTTCCTAGCTTATAATGTATGTAACTCCTTCTCGTGCATATTATAAGAATTTTTTTCATAGTCCCTAACATCAATCTTTCTCTAATTCTATTAAATTTTAGGTGTCAAAACATATCAACAAGCTACTAATAAAGGTGGGAAGCATTTTTATCCAATAAGTAAGAGAACACAAATTTAAATAATGAGAAACTCACTTATTAAAAAAGATGAAAACTCTTTACACTCTAAATTTCAAAGGAAATTATACCAGCTTAATCAAATAAAAACAAAAATATAGGGGTCAAACACACTTAGCTTGCAGTACTGTTGTTGGAATTAGGCGATAAAGTTCTAATAACTTAAATCATAATTTTCTTTAATCTCTTTTGAATACTCTTGCAGATATGTCGATTGATTCAATGAGTACATAGAGTTCTTAGGTACTTGAGACTGCAAGATCCAATGCATGGATATTACTGAACTGATCTTAATTAGGGTACAAACTCTCTCAAATCGAATGAAACTCATGGAAAAGCACAAACTTATGATTCAAAATGTATGTGTGTGTGTATTATATTATCATCAATCCTAATTATAAAATCCCGTTAGCGTTTTTTTAAGAAATTAAGGAAAGTCAATAAGTTACTTAATCATATTATATTTAATGTTAGACAAAATAGTTTGAAAAAAAATTATAAATTTAAATACTTTAAAATAATTTAATTAGATTTTTTAATATTTTCTAAAAAAGTCACATCGATTTTATATTTTAGACAGAAAGTATTATATATTAGGGAGAAGTGAATTTATATCAAATAGGCCAAAAGGGGGCAAGTTCAAACTCCTACTTGGCTCCCTTTGTTGGGAATTAATTTTCCGGCCAGCCGGCATTTAGGGGCCGCTGCCAGAGCTTTAGTGGCCAACTTGCTATCAGTGGCTGAAAATGGTGTTTCTTTTTTAAAAACATAAATATGTAGGGGCAGTTTTGTCTTTTCACCATAAAAATGAATTCATTTTTCCCCTTAGTCCTTCAGTAAAGTTTCAAAATCTTTTAGGGCCTATTTAATATAAATTCTCAGCAAAAGTCTTTAATTAAAATTATCCATGTACATTTATATTGGGTTAAAGTGTAATTTATCCCCAACATTTTTAAGGAAGAACAATTTTAATTTTAATGTTTTTTTAGCTTAATTTCAGTTCCAACATTATTTATTTTAAGCAATTTATATCATTACTAACAAATCTATTAAGTTGACTGTTAAGTGAAGTATGTTGACTAATAATAATGCATGTGAGTGATGAAGTATTAAATAATATGATGTATCATGTCATTTGACTAAAATTAAATTATATTTTTTTAAAAAAACAAAACAAAACACAATCTGTCAATTGTCTTAAATTAGACACAACATATTATTTAATTAACCTTATCAACCACATAGCCTTATCATTAGTTAATACACTTCACTTAACAGTCAACTAAACAAATCTGTTAGTAAGAATAATAATTACTCCAAATAAATAACGTTTGGATTGAAATTGAACTAAAAAAAAATATTAAGATTAAAATTATTCCTCCTTAAAAATTTTAGGGTAAATTCAGATTTATCCAATTTGTATTTAATTGAAGGGAAGCATCCTTTTCATGGGTGGAAACACACATCAATCAAACACTATCAGCAGTTCCTATCACTTGGAATCATGGACCTCTAAAAGCTAGGAGGCCTTTATCACTTTCGCCAACACTTTTGCATGCTATTTTCTGATTCATTTCAAGATTATATTAATTGTCATATTCCAGAAATTTCACACACACACACACTTGTGATAATTTTATACACCTACGTGATAATTTTAATTTATATGTTGATTAAACGGTCATATGTCATAATAATATCATTATGTTGTTTATCCATGAAGCTACAATAATGAGTTGGTTTGATTAATTAAACTGCTGTAATTACTTTAATTTGGCTGCAATTATGTTTGCTTCACTTCAAAATAAGAAAAATACTTATCCATTAAGTCACCCCATATCGAAAAAGCGCTAGAAAAGTATCTCTTTTTAGTGCCTTTTCTGTTCTTTATTTTCCTTTAATTTTATTATCGACGTTAATTATAGCAAAAGTTTTATGGCGTTGGATAGAGACTTGATGATGAACTTAAGTTCGATAATAAATTCAGCCCTAACGGAGAATTAAAACTGAGTTAAAAAAATAATAAATTTTAATTAAGGAATATAACGAGCTGATAAATAAAACTTGCGGGGAAAAAAAAGTAATTATTTTGCGTGCATGAATTTGGTGCGTGCGTTCTTCTAAGAGTCTGATGTGTTTTAAAAGTAAGCCGATAATAATAAGTACTCATATAATGCTTTTTATTGCACTACTTATGATTAGCGAAAAACAATTAGGTGGTTCTCATAAAACGTTGTATTTTAAATATATATATATATATTCAAACTTAGCTTGCTCAATTGTGTAGGTGGTGCATCATGTGCAATGATTGTTATTCTACTTGGCCAACAACCTAATTAAAATTTAATCTCTTCTATAATTAACTTCCATTTAATTTAAAACAGCCCAAATGCAGGGCTCTGATGTACAACCTGTGGCCTCCTCTTCCCCCTTTCCCTTTGTTTTGTTAACATCACCATTAAACGAAAACAAATTACTCTATAATTACAATTAATGAATTAGAATTAATTAAACAAGCCATATCCCTAGAAATCACTATCCCTTGATATCTGCAAGTACAATAAGCTAAGCTCTCAGACTATTTAATGATTTTTAATTGCTCAAACAAAAACTTAGTGAGTCCTCTAAATCATAATCAAGACTAGATAATAAAATTTGTTTGGATTGTTAAATTAAATGAAACTTATCACTTTTTATTATTATTATTATTATTATTATGGAAGTTCCATACTAGCAAAAGAATATCAATCAGTAGTTGTTAGGAGTATTATTGTTATTTTTTTTGCCCTTATGATTCTTATAATTAGAGTTAAAAAAAAAGGATAATAATTAGAAAGGATCAAAGCTTGAAAAAGGCATGGGAGGGCAAGTTTTGGGTAAAGTTGTTGAATATTCTGGCTCAACAAAATTACCCAAAAGCATCAATTGGTGGTAGTAGCTAGCTGCCACTTTGTTTTCAAACCATTTAATCACACACACACAGACACTCTCTCTCTCTCTCTCTCTCTCACAGACCTCACTCTCACCTTCCATGTCCTAAAATTCACACACCACACGATTCTCTCTCCACCCAACTTCCTGATTTTCCTTCCTATTCCCAAACATGTCCCAATTCGCTTCCTTCTTCTTCTTCCTCTCCTTTACCATCTTCCTCAGTTTTCCGAGCTTCACGACATCCGATGAGCCTTGCGCATATCCATGTTACCCGCCTCCCATAGCCGGAGGCACCACTCCGGCCACTCCTTCCATCACCCCTCCTCCGCCTCAGACTGTCTCATCATATCCACCCCCTTCTGGATATTTCCCTTACACCCCTCCACCGCCTTACGGCGGTGACGTCAACGGCGGTTCCGGTTTGACTCCACCACCTCCTGATCCGATTCTTCCTTACTTCCCGTTCTACTACAGGAAGCCTCCTCATCAGACAGATGACTCGTCAGAAGCTGCCGCTCTGCAGAGATGGATGGGGACGATGATCGGCACGACCTGCTTTTTGTCTCTGACTTTTCTCCTTGTGTAATACTATAAATTGCCGTGACCAAGTTGATGTATTTATGAATCTGCACGTAGCTTTTGAAACGAAGGTTTAGGGTATTTAAATGGGATTTAATTATTTGAATTTTATATTTTTTCGTTCCTGGAGATTTCTGTTGTTCGTTCGTGTAGTTTATATATATGCAGGGGAGGGGGGAGAAAAAACAGAGGAGATGAAGAGTTGGGAAAGCTGGTGAGGAGAAAGAAAAGGCAGAAAATAATAAGAGACGATGCATCTTGCTGTTTTCTTTAGGGTTTTCAATTATTATATCAAGATATTTAACAAAAATTGAGTTATTATATAAATATGCATAATTCAGAAGGTTTCACCATATCAAGATTGTTGTTTTATTGACAAGTCATATCATATGAAGTCGGAAAGTGAAGAGTACAGTGTTGGGAGTTCCTTTAATTTTCTGTTGTGGTGGTGGTGGTATTAAGTCTGAGTGGTTTGGGTATGTGTCAGAGGTAGCCAGTAGTTAGTTTGAAAAGTAAGCATAGTGCCGAGGATATTAATTTTAGACTTTAGTTTCAGATTAGGTAGAAATAATAATAATATATGAAGTAATTGGGAAATCAGTTGAAAGGAGATATGATAGAATCAAATTGATGTAAGCAATAGATTGTTTAGTTTAGAGTTGGGATGTGAAGGTTGCTTCTAAGGAATTGGTTCTAACCCCAATGAGCTAACTCCCAACAGCTTCTGCCATATCTAACTGCTTGCCTTTTCACAATTTTTCAACTAAAATAAAATTTCACTCTCCCTACCTCACCTGTTGATCTTTAATTTCTCCTTCATTTTTTTTCTGCTGATTACTATTATTAATCATATGCGACTTTCTCGTCATGTTCAACAGCCAAATAAATGAGTTATATCTATATTAAAAGGAAGCAGTAAGGCCGTTCATTCTTTTTATTCTTTATTTTAAAATAATAATAATAATACTAGTAACATTCTTTGTTCAGTGAATTAGATGAATACATGAAAACGAAGTAAGTGTTTAGGAGTGCGGAATATAAACAAGGAGCCATCCAAAGATATTACTGATGTTATTACACTCTTTGTCTCTATAGATTGATAGATTTTATATGTAAAAATGTCTATGATTTTTTTTTTTAAAAAAAAAAACTTCCAGCGCTATAAACAAATTTTGACCGTGTGGTTTTAAAAAATTGACCAAAAGCACTGATGTAGACGATGACTTGGCAAAGTTTGTGTTGACGATACAAACCAGATAAGAGAACATAAACATTTAATGAATACGAGAGAGAACAGAGAAGGGGGTTTGGCGAGGAAAAAAAATACAGAGGGGGAGGGGGAGTTTTTTTTTTTTTTTTTTATCGG
The DNA here is from genome assembly GCA_037177275.1 of Acacia concinna. Classification (NCBI taxonomy): domain Eukaryota; kingdom Viridiplantae; phylum Streptophyta; class Magnoliopsida; order Fabales; family Fabaceae; genus Acacia; species Acacia concinna. Next base: position 13,881,527 of record JBAGKO010000002.1, on the reverse strand, counting down.
AGACTCACGTGGATAGATCTAGAAGGCAAAACAGCCTTGTCAATATCTTGTAATAAAAGTTTCTCTTTGCAGTTAGATAGCTTTTCCCTTTTATTTTTTTCTCCCTAATTTATGAACAATCTGAATGGCACTGAATTATAATACATATTAAAAAAAAAATTAGAGGACGTACATATTACATATAAACCTTCAAGAGATTTATGTAGTGATTGAGAATTAAATCAATCATAATTATGATTAATTTAATTGTATATAATTATGTGTTAGTGATTGAGAATCAAATCAATCATAATTATGATTGACTTGATTGTATATAATTAGGAATTTTTCTATTCTTGTATTAATATCCATTCTCGTTTATTGTAATTGATTACGTTATCTCCTTTCCTAGTCTATATAAGGAGACCTCATTGTATAGAGTTAAACACACACAATACAACTTTTCTTTTCTCATCTTACAGGGAGTTGATTATGATCTTAAATATAATATATATATTTTATATTTATCAATATTTTCCTTATTTACCTCTATTAATGATCTCTCAACAATAATTAAAAAGATGAAATGTGAGAATTAAAGAAGATTATTAAGGTGTTTTGGAAAATATATATCATATTAACTAACTTAACTAACGTTGTTAATCTAATCAAGTTAAATGCTCCTATGTCTTATATTAATGAATAGGGAGAGTATTTTCTTAATCTATAAGCTAATGGAGAGCTTGCTTTGATCTTTATACATATATTACTATTGATTCTAAATATAAGACTCAGTTGACTTTTTTTTAAGAATCCTAAGAAAGCTAATTACATTACTTTAAAACATTTAAACTTTTTGTTTTTCTCCAAACTATTTTGTTTAACTTATAAACTAATATATAATATCATGATACAATATACATTATAAGATTAAATGACTTATTTACCTTCCTAAATATATCCAAAAAAAATATACCAAATCTTATATTTAAGACCGAAAGAATAAGTATATATATACTGACCAAGATTTTGATCTATTTTGAAACAATCAAAATATCATTGGATCTTGTAGGGAAACAAATGACAAGAATAGGTCAGTGTAAAATATATCATTGATAAAATTTAAAAGCACAGTTGTAAAATGCTCCTTTTGAGTTAAATTGAGTTCATATGAAACTTATTGCCTCTCCAATTTAGAGGGGATATCTACAAGATAGTCCATTAGTTTGATCTACAATTTATCAAACAAAATTATGATGTCACCATAACAAATCCAGATTAAAATTTAATGTTCCACATTTATTTATGAGTAAAATACTCTAACCTCCCTTGCATTTTGCCTTAATTACATGGACCTCCCCTCTATTTTAAAAACATACACTTCAATCCAAACCATTAACTCCGTTAAGTATTTTTATTTTTAAATTAAAATTTATATTCAAATAAATTTTATTTACTAATTTACCCTTCATCATTACTACTTCCCTAATTTTAGGTTAAATTGTTAAGTAATTTAAAAGTTTTTTCCGTTTTTCATAATTTATTTTTTACTTTTACAAATAGTTAATTGTTAACTTTTTTTCATGTTGAGATAAACACTTAATTTAATTAATACAACATAAAAAAATTAATTAAAAATATGATTAAATTTTTTGATAGATGCATACTTAAATAAACGTATTTATAATGTGCAAAAATGTATTCAAACAATTAAAATTTTAAATTAACTTAAGTCATATAACATCTCATATTTATGTTTTTAATAACATATGGTAAATCAAAATATACCTTCCAAATATATTTCACTCATGGTGTTATGGAAAAAAAAAAGGAAATACTTTTAATCATTTAAAAAAATACTAAATAACTAAGTTTCAATAAGTATGTTAAATAATTTAAGAAAATTTTAAAAATGTTAAAAATTTACCAATATTTAGTAGAATTATTTTTGTTTGCATAAAAATATTTTTTGGTAAATATAAGTGTTTATTCATTTATTGAAAGAGGGGTATGTTTGTAAAAAAAATTAAATAGTTAAACTTAATGGTCAACTAAGGGTTAGGTGGATGGAAATGGCATTTCAAATATAAAAGAGAGATTTCTCTAATATGTGTTTTAATTCCAAAAGAGGTCTATATAGGTTTTTACAAAATAGAAAGGCGATTTGTGTAATTTAGATAAAATAAAGGGGTGGTCATTGTATTTTACTCATTATTTATTTACTAAGTTTGGCATGTGATTAATGAAATTATGCATCCTAAGATGAAGTCCTAGAAAAGCAACTTTTGCTAGCCACAAAAGACGTGAAACAAACAATTCCACAGGAAAAAAAACAAATAGACGAAACTGTTAGTATATAGTAGGATGTAAGTGGTCAATAATTATTAACAGCAATCTAGTTAGGAATATAAAAGGGAGAATTTTATCTAAGGACCACAGATAAAAATTAATATCAAATTAGATCCAAAAATTTCTAAATTCTCACTTTAGTCGTAAGGGTGTGAATTGAAATTAATTTTATAGGGCAAAAGACCTTCTTGCCTCTATCAAAAAGATGGGAAAAAAAAAACTGAAATCACTATGTGCATAGAGAGGAAACAACTCAATTTACTATTCAGAAAATCACAAAACCCTCTCCTCACACATACGCACACGAAGAACACTAAAGTGAAGAGGAGATCATCCATTCCAACACCAAACCTCAAATGAAATGACGGTAGACGATGAAGTGAATGCAATCCAAGTATGAATGTAGTTAAAATGTTGTGAGTCTATCTTCTCTCCATTGGAAGTTATCTAGTCAACCCTTATTGGGTATCTTTTTTCCATTCCAATCTGAGCTCTCTAGTCAGTCGGCAGAGGATGATTGTTGAAGTTGGATTCTCCTTGTAGTTGATTCATGCAAGTAGTCAAGTAAGTTTTAGGACTGAAGTTGTTTTATTTATTTGTCAAACCAAAACTTAATATTGTTTAGAAAACAGTTGCATTTATTTATTTTGGGTTAAACACTTGAAAATCAGGCATCATGAAGTTGTTTTATTTGTTTGTCAAATCAAAACTGTTTAGATCACACTTGCACTTGTTTATGATTGGTTAAACGCTTGAAAAACAGATATCATGAAGTTGTTTTATTTGTTTGTCAAACCAAAACTTAATCTTGTTCATATAACATTTGCACTTATTTATGATGAGTTAAACACTTGACATTCCAGTTGAGCCACATAACATTCCCAAACTAGACATGCTCAGCTACGATGAGTACTCATCAACTATCTTGCTGCATCCACCAATGACCTCTCGTCCTCTGAGAAGACCAAGAGTCCACAGGATTGAATTTCAATTCCAAGACAAAGTTATGTATCACTACTCAAGATGCGGTGAAGTTGGTCATAGTAAGAAGACTTGCCAAAACTCCAATCCTTGTTGATCTATTTTCAGAACATACAACTTTTTGCTGGTCTGATAGAAGCTTTGCAATGTGTATAGTAATATACAAATATAACACAGGTCAATATTTTTTGGATGGTTGAGAAAGTTTCTTTGTTATGTATAGATGTATATCCCATCTCAATATTTTTTGAATTGTTGGGAAAGAAGCTTGTTGTGTGAATGGTATGACATTTTGATGTCCTTCTGTAAAGTACATTTAAATTTCAAGATGATACTTTTTGTCAAAGTGTCTCAAGTACCAATATGAAATTTCTTGGTGAAATTACCTACAAGTGTAATCTAATGTAAATAGGGAAACACTTTCAGGGAATTTCTTTTGTTGTAATATCAAGTAAACTTGTTCACAATCGTTTTCTATTTGTTCATATATATAGTTGACATGTTTATGGGTCAACAATGATTCACAAAGGGTCTTGAATTGCACTATCGTAAGAATTTTTCACTTGTCCATCATTGTGTTTTACTTGTTCATACATCTCATTCACTTGTTCATGGCTCACACGGACTTGTTAATAAACATGCATGAGCACACCCTTCATAAGAATTTTCCACTTGTTCACCACTATGTTTTACTTGTTCATATGTCTCATTTACTTGTTCATGTCTCACACAAGCTTGTTAATAAACAGTATGAGTGCACCCATCGTAAGAATTTTCAACTTGTTCACCACTATGTTTTACTTGTTCATATGTCTCATTCACTTGTTCATGGTTCATACAGACTTGTTAATAAACATGTATGAGTGCACCCATTATAAGAACTTTCCACTTATTCACGATTATGTTTTACTTGGTCATATGTCTCATCACTTGTGCGTAGCTCACACGAACTTATTAATAAACACGCATGAGTGCATCCGTCTTAAGAATTTGCCACTTGTTCACCATCTTGTTTTACTTGTTCATATGTCTCATTCACTTGTTCATGAAATAGTGAAGATAGTTCATTCTTTAAGATGCAAATCTAGAAAGATCATCAAGCTATTATAATTGTTCGTCAAGTGTCATCAACATTGAAATTAAACACTTTAATAATTGTCATCTGTACAACACAAAACATCTAACAAATAGTTTGAGATTTAAGTTACAATTAGAAGAAAATATTTTCATTGTAAAAAATGAGCTACTATCATTATCTCTTCCTTTCTCCTTTAGCCTTATTAAGCATTTTTGTTATAGTACTTCATGCTTCATTTTTCTCATGAGTAGCCAGCCACCATAACAAGTCCTTCATGAACTTAGCCATAAGTTCCCACAATGAAACAAGTATTTGGTTGTTCAATTGAAGGATAAGAATGAATAGCTTAATCACCAAACCAACAGGCGCTTACATGTATACTCTAAAAGATTTTGGTAAGGCCAGTTGATCATATTCTTAATGATATGAAGGCCACCATCAGCAATGCAAACATATGTAAACATCATATCAAGGTCATATTTTTAGCATAAAATGGTTCCATTACTACATATGTAACATTACAGCTTACTTGTTTAGTTGTTCAAGCACTTGTGCGAATATAATGTCAGTGTTGGCATAACTATCAGATATTGCTTCATGGTTGGGGTTCACTATCTTCAAAATCTGAATGAGTCTTTCTTTTTAGAACAATACAATGAAGTATTATTAGTCAAGTATATATGATCTAACACAATATTTATATAGTTTTCTAGGGTGTTTTATATCTAATTTGCATACATTTACCCACATTATGCATAGTATTTAGAGTTTTATGGATTGTGTGTTCATACTTTGCATTTTGCTGAATAATGGGTAAAAATGAATTATTTTATATTAATTATTATCATTCTTCACTTGCCTTGGCAAAACCTTTTTGTGTGATGATATTTTCAGGAAAGCGGAGAAGAACATAGAGCCCAAGATGGATCACGGATGTAGAAACCGGAGCTTAAAAGCCAAAACGCATGGGAATGCTTATCTGCCCACTGAGGTTGCAACCTGGATACCTGTAAGTCGCGACCTAGAGAAGTTTTAATGAAACGATGTGTTTTGGAGCAAAATCGAGCTTGGAAGAATTTCCCTGATTTCAAGTCGCGACATGGACAATCTTAGGTCACGACCTGCGTCCATAATCTGCACAGATGTGATTTCAAAAGAAGATTTCAATTTGGGATAGATGTGATTTCAAATTAAGATAAAAATTATGATAGATATGATCCAAAATTAACATCTATATATAGGGGAGATTAACTTACATTCAGAGGAGGGCTAAGCCCTGTGTTAGTAGATTTGCAGCCAAGCAACCACAAACCCTAATTCCCCAAATTTTCCAAATTCCTAATCCCAATTATAAACCCTAATCATCCATCTACCAAATTCAACCCCCAATTCACCATAAACCTCAACCATCTCTCATGGAGCTGAAGATCGAACGTGATAGCTGGAGATCTGAAGCCATGAGAGGCTAAACCTTTTAGCCTCTCAGCAATGGAAGCAAAGTTTGAGCTCTAAGAACTTATTAGGGGAGTAGATTTTCTATTTCGATCTTAAGTCTCTTCATCTTTATGAAATTCCCTAGATCTAGGAAGTTTTCTTGAGTTTTGAGATTATTGTCACGATTGTGAATGAGATATGAACTGATTATGCAAGTTTTATGTATGAATTTCAGTATTTATTTATATATGAGTTTTAGACTTGTATGTGTGATTGGTTGATTTGCACGATCGTGTTTAAATTATTCTTCTCATGCATATCTCGGATTGTTGATTGACAATTCGAGGACTTCATTCATTCATCTCGCGTGCACTTTAAGAGAGCATAACAATGTTTTAATTGAAGTTAATAAACCTAGGATCCTAGAAGAGTTTTCATTAATTAAACCATTGGACCCAAGCGATCGCTTGGGGTTTTGCATAAGAACTTAGAGATTTTAATCTCAATATCTTTGAGAGAGCGAAGATAACTGAGCGAACATTACTGAGAGATTAGTTACCCTTAACCAAACCAAACCATCTTTTCTAAACCTAAAAACCCAACAATAATTAGTTTAATTAGATTTAGGTTAGCTTAGTTCATTTGCACCTAGAAAACCCCCCTAATTAGTTTAGTTAGTAATTAGGAAATTACTTAGGAATGCCAAATAATAGGTCCTTGAGAGAAGAACGACTGGTTGCGCACTATACTGCATAATTAGGTGCAATCAATATGATGAGTGAAACATGCAACAGTTTCGGGACTCGATCAGCATCTCAATAAAAATTACTCGTCATTCTAAAATTGCCTGTCGACAGCTCAAGTTGAATCCCATTTCTGCTTCAAACCATTTACTAAAATAGGCGAAGGTAACATAAAATAAAAATACACACACACACAGCACAGCTCAAATCCATCAAGATTACAATAAGTGTGGTAGTTATTACTAGAACTAGTTTACTTCTAAAAGGAGTTGGCATGGTTATAAATTGAACTAAAATAATGTTGCTCAAAAACCCACTGAAGGAGGGAGGCTGTGCAAGAGAGAAAAAGGGCTAAAAACCGGCCCTAACCTAACAAGGGAAGAAGGGAAGCATATTAAAGAAAATCATTTAACTATAATAGACTTAACATTGCTTAAATTTAATAGTTAATCAGTAAAATTTCTATCCCGAGCAATTATTCAAATAAAAAGGGGGGCAAAGTATATAGTTCTGAAACGTGCTCCTCATGGCATAAAAAATTGAGAAAAATTTCATATAAGTACCACTGTAGCAAGTTAATTTTCATTAGTTCCCAAAGAAATATGAAATTTCGCTACACTCCGGTGGGGTTGCAGTGAAATTAATTTGTGAATTAAAAAGAAAAAAAAAAAACCTTTTCAAAATCAAAGCAAAAGCAATCTGATTTATAGGTAAATAATACATCATGAACAAGTGAAATAGTTCTATGAAAAAGTGAGATTAATTTATTAACAAGAACATATTAGAAAATGATCATGTCAAATTCTATTTGCAAGTAGTGGATATATCATTAATTAGTGGAATAGTTTTGTGAACAAGTAGAATAGCCCTATAAACAATTTCAAGATGATACTTGGTGAAAAAGTATATCTTCTTGTTTACATGACCATTCCACTCATTCATGATGTGTTTGCTATTTGCAAATGAAATTTTCCTTGATCATACTTCAATATGTTAAAGTTAAAAAATTAATTTAACTTGTTTATGAGAGTATTTTACTTATTATGATGTGCTTGCTACTTGAAAATCAAATCAGGTTGTTTCTCCTTTGATTTTTGAAAGGGCTATTTTTATCTTTTACTTTATAATTAATTTCACTAGAGGCCTACCTAACTGCACCTAACTTTCAAATGTCTTTGGGCTCTAATGGGAATTAATTTGCTACATTGGTCCTTATATGAAACTTTCACCAAGAATGTTCTAATTTTCATCATGGTTGACTTAGAATATCATCATCGTCTACAAGACAACCTAAAAATCACACACACACACACACACACACACACACACACACACACACACACACACACACACACAGAGACTAACAAAACATGAAGTCTAGAAATTGTACTAATCAAAGGAAAAAAATCGGACCGAGCAATGCACCG
>JBAGKO010000002.1:13842161-13873436 GCA_037177275.1 Acacia concinna | reverse complement strand
CCTGAATTTTATCCGGGACCTTTTAGCAGGGAATCTCCTTCAACGTATAGAATATTAGTTTTGATTATTGTCATTAGGATTTGAGTATGATATTAGGCAGTCAGATATTTATGTATGTTGAATGGTGTATTTCTGGTGGATAGATACTGTAAATTTGTTAGATTGAATGTGCAATCTGATGTTCTGTAAATATACGGTTGAGTGGCATAAATAGGTAAAAAATAAAAAAAATATTGCGTCTGTTATTTAATAAAAACAGACGCTAAAATGCGTCTTTTTTTTTAAAAAACAGACACCTACGCCTATATAAAAATGCGAGATCTATAGGACTCACTGTGCGTCCTTTATTTACTAAATAAAGGACGCACAAATGTGCGTCCTTTATTATATAAATAAAGGACGCACACACATGTGCGTCCTTTATTATATATAAAGGACGCACATGTCTGCGTCCTTTATAATATTATATCAGACGTCTGCCTCTCTACGGGTGTCTGTTTTTTTTAAAAGCAGACGTAGGTATGCGTCTGCCTGTAAAAAAAAACAGACGTATGTATGCGTCTGTTTTTAATAAAAGGACGCTAACTTTCTACGTCTCCCACATAGACGACTGTCTGAAAATAGACGTAAAAAGGGTTTTAAAACAGACGTTAAATGGTATTTTTTCTAGTAGTGATGTCATGAAGATGAAGGTTGGTGGTTGAAGCTGAGAGGAAGAAGAATGATGATGATTTGCAGAATTTGAAGACCATCGATTGACGAACTTGTTTCAACAGTTGTAGAGGGGATATGGAGAAGACAAAGTTCCGGTGTGTTGTTGGAGAAAGAAACAAAGAAGATGAAAGTTGTTCTTGTGTTGTTGAAGATGAAGGTTTGCTGTCGATGTTGCTATTGCTGCACCCCTCGATGTTTTCAAACATAGCGTGGAAGACAAATTTTAAAGGGTTGAGGTTAGGGTGAAAATGGGAAATTAAAGCTTGCCACGTCATACAGCCTAATAACCAAGGGTGAACAATTGGATAAATTGTGGAACCTACCGCTTCAAATAAACGTCTGTTTGGCTACTTCAATGGAAGTTGTATTGTAGGACCCTTTCAGAATCTTCATAGGCATTTTTTAATCTAAAATTTATTTATGGTGTTGGGTTTGGGTTCTCTCAAAAAATATCATTGGCATTTTTGTAAATTGAGGGAGCACATAAAATGCTTATCACTATATGAGCAAAATTGTGCTCATAGCCCTTTTTCATCGTTATATTGAGTTTTCACGATCCAAATTTAATTTAATTATTTTATTATATGCAAAATTAAAAATAAAGATAATTTTATAACTATCATTTTTCATAAAAATGAATTTATTATTTAAAAAAATCACAAATTAAGAATTTTAAATCTATCTCTTATACTATTACTAATAAATTTTAAGCTTCTCATCTATGTTTAATGTGGGATTTTGTTCTCACATTTATACTTAACATCTAATGGTAAAGAATTTAAGCTTCTCATCTATGTTTCCCTCTCATCCTATTGAAAATAGGGAGAATTGCACTAAGGTCTCGAACAAAAGAAAATACATAAAAAAAAACCTCCTGAAATCAACAAATTGCAATAAGAGTCCTTACGACTTTTGTAGTTTATTTCAATTGTGAATTTACTATCTTTGAGTGATAGTGATTGTGTGAACACCACATTTTGTTTGGGCCCCACTTAAAAAATAAATATAAAAATCCTCTCATTAATAGTGTTTGTGGTCCGGCAATTATTATTAAAGGAAGAAAAAGAAAAATAATAAATGAAAATCATCTCATTGATAATGTTTGGTGTTCAAGTATCCAATCATCATTAAAAAAGGAAATTAAACATGAAAAATAAAAATACCCCATCGATGAAGATTGATTTGCAATCACCGTTAAATAGGAAATAAAAAATTTTAAAAAGTACAAAAATCCTCTTTCATGATGTTATGTTTAAATTAGAAAATTGCTTTTAGAAATTAAAAAAAAAGTTAGAAAACGAAAATATACAAAAAAAGGTCTCTCTTTTGTAATGTTAAGTTTAAATTAGGAAATTACTTATGAGAATAAATAAATAAATACAAAACAAATATGTATTTCTCAATAATAATTAGATCTCATCTTAGAAAGTTTCTTTAAACAAAAAATTATTAGGAAAAAGGAAATAAAAAGAATTCATTAGACTGCAACTTAGAATTTTCTATTAGCAGAATATTAAAAAATAAAAAAATGAAAATTCAATAAAAAAAATAAAAGGGTAGAGAAAGAGCTAATAAAACCCTAATTTGAGATTATAAAAAGAAAAGCAAGGGTTACACTACGACACATACAAGAATTAAAAAAACAAAAAAAAGGAAGGCAAGTGAGAAGGTAAAAAATTTTCTCTAACTTCATTTCTTTTTAGGCCAACATGTCTTTAGGAATATGAGGAGGGGCTTGAGATAGAATGATATCCATCACTATATTTTCTTCATGGCCTTAAGGAAAGTAAGGTTTGGTTGTTGCCACATGTGTGAATCGCGACACCAACAGCTAGAAGGGAATCCAATATAACTTAGATTTAATTGTTTTGCTTTAACTTTCTCTCTTCCATTACATTCTTATATTTTTCATTTTATTCTCATCATGACGTGCTTACTAATTCCATCTTATACTATGTGACTTCATCTCATATGTGCTTCAAGATCTCTACTACAAGAAGAAGTCACATAGTATAAGATGGAATTAGCAAGCACAACATGATGAGAACAAGATGGCAATAAGAGTCTAATGGAAGAGAGAAAGTGAAAGCAAAACAAACAAATCCAATTTATATTGGATTCCTTCTAGCTATTGGTGTCGAGATTTACATATGTGACAACAACCAAACTTAGCTTTTCTCAAAGCCAAGAAGAAAAATATCACTCTATCTCAAGCACCTCTTTCCATTCCTAAACCTGAGTTGGCCTAAGAAGAAATGAAGTAAGAGAAATTTTTTTACCTTCTCACTTGTCTCCTTTTTTTCAAATGAAGTAAGAGCAAATTCTTTACCTTCTCACTTGCCTCCTTTTTTTTTTTTTCAAATTCTTGTCTGTTTTGCTTCAACCCTTGCTCTTCTATTTAAAATATCAAATTAGAATTTTCTTCATAAATACTCTTTCCCCACCCTTTTGTTTTGAATTTTTTTTTATTTTGTAATCTTCTGCTAATAGAAACTTATAGCTTGCAGCCTAATGATTTTTTTTCTTTATTTCCTTTTCCCTAATAATTTTTGTTTAAAGAAACTTTCTAAGATGAGACCTAATTATTATTGAGAAATATAGATTTGTTTTGTATTTTTTATCAGTTTCCACAAGTAATTCCTTAATTTAAACCTAACATTAAGAGAGATAGATTTTTTTTGTATTTTTTCTTTCTTTAACTTTTCTTTTATTTTAATTTCAAAAGAAATTTCCTAATTTAAACCCAAAAGGAGGATTTTTTGTACTTTTTTTTAATTTTTGATTTCCTGTTTAATGATGATTGCAAACAATGGGGTGTTTTTTATTTTATTTTTTTATGCTTAATTTCTTTTTTTTTAATGATGATTTCAAACTTGAACCCTAAGCATCATTAATAAGTGTATTTTCATTTATAAGTGAAAATAATTATTTCTTCTTCCGCTGCTCGTAGAAATTCCCATTTCAAACAATGGAAGTAAAAGAGAAGAAGAGAGAGATGAGATTGAAAGGGGAAAGTTGAAAAATCAGAATTGAGAAATGACAATGGTGATTACAATGGAAGAGCTAAGAATTAATTGGACAATTACTAAGAGCATTTAGGTAAATTCATAATTAGAATAAACTACAAAAAAGTCCTACGAGCTCTCAATGCAATTTGTTGATTTTACGGGACCTTTTTAATATATTTTCTCTTGCTCGGAACTTCAATGGAATTCTCTTTTAAAAATATAATTAAGGTATAAAAATACATATAAACTCATACTAAAAGTGTGTTAGGCACTATATATATTTTTTCTGTAGTGTAAAAATACTTATGAACATTTAAAATAAAATAAAAATTGCAGGTTCATTAAATATAATAACCTAATAGTATTACATATGGGTGTGCAAAAAAGTAAGTCTCCCTATAAAAAGTAACAATGTTATGTTATATTTTACTGTTCATATATTTTTCCTCACATTTTGAATGTTAGGGTATTTTGACCACATCCAAAAAATCATATAGTGGTATATGCAAACAAACGGAGATGAGGCTTCGTGGAACATAGGCCTCATATGTGAGGCCCAAATTCTGTTAATGAATCCAGAAACAGGTCTCCCCATTCACCCTCTTTCTCTTAATGGACCCATGTCAGTATTGATCCATAGGCTCTTTTCCAATGGATTAAGCCCAAAAAGATATAGCCTCAAATGTATAATAATCTCAAAGCGAGACCCAAATGAACACCAATGTGGGCCTGCATCAAAGGATACAACTTTGGTGTAAGTAAGAAAAACATGAGACTTGGTGGACCACATGTGAAGGGGATATGAGGAGAAAGAGGTAAGGAGGCATATCAGCTGCTCTTACGGTGCCCATTTAATTCCCTCATCATCACCCCTTTTATTTCTTTTTTTTGTCTTTTTTTTTTTTTATTTTCCCCTTCACTATACCCTAATGGTAAAAACAAAACAAAAAAAAAAACATTCCCTATAGATCATCATGCCTTTCTTACAGTAAACAGAGGAAGCACTAAAAGAAGAGTGTTAAAAAATGGAGGAAGGGGAGGGTCACAAATCAAATCAAATCACAATCAAAGGTCGTGAAGAGCCTTAAATGGTCCCCGGCAGGCCCATGGACCACCGTCACCTGCCTCCTGTCCGTGGTTCCCCCTACAACCCATCCCACACCCCTCCTTTTACTATCCTCTTCAATTCCTTCCCACGTGTACCTCCAATCCTATTGATTCGCTCAAGTACTCACTCTAGATCACGGTATCGATATAGACTCTTATTATCACCTTCTACAACTACAATAGTTTTCTCCTTCATCTTACTGTTACCACTTACAATCCCATCATTAAATTTAATCCAACATCATCTTCTTATGATGATAAAAAGATTATATTGAACACACTTTGTTACTCATATATATGAATTACGGCACACCTCATGTTCTTCTGCAATCCACCTGAATAATTGCCTCCCATATTCAGTATCTGCTGGCTATCTAGTTTCCTGGTTGATGGAATTGAATGCTAACAAGAGTTCTTCAAAAATTCAAATACGAGTATATATTAACATCCATCGCTTTCTGTACTTTCATTAGAAGGCTCGCATAATTTTCCACCAGCTTTTAACGTATTACATACATACATACATATATATATATCTGCTACAAGATAAGGCCACGCACACGAGGGCTAAGCCATATATCCAGGGCCCTAATAACCTTTCATTTTCAGGCACGCCCACCTTATTAATTATTAATACTCTCATGTCTTTCCCTCTTTACTTCCTCTCTTACTCATTCCACTGTTCTCTCCATTTTATGCCATCACCTTTTATATATATATATTGCAATCATCAGTTTTTCAAACTTCAATCACTATTGAATAATAACAATGAGAGACACTTTGGAACATGCTTGCTTGGTTTATAATTTAATAGAGAGGGGAAATAAAATAAAGGAGTTGCTTAAACGGTTAAACCTCATTAATTACATGCAGCCAAATAGCCAATACTAAGAGATCGACAATAATAATAATGAGCAGCACTTAAATAATAGTGTCATCACAGTTATGATGGTGGTCAGGAAGGTCTCTGAATTGGATGCAGTGAGAGATACAAGTGATTCAACGATCCATATTCAAACTGTCAGACGCAACAAGGAAAGTAGTTTAGTTATGACAGTTTCTGAAACTGTGAATGATACAAGCCAGCCCTTGTTGTGTACTTTGTACATATATATATCGATCTAGTGGGTATACCATTATTATTAACATTAATTCAGCAGATATCCGTAAGACGCTATATATTATTAATATATATATATAGCTTTAATTTGTTGCTCTTTTTGCAGAATAATTCTGACAGAGTCATCATCCTCATCACACTTTGGATGCCCAGGTAATAATGGAAGAGATCCAGAAACTGATGAGAGATTATAAAATGGTAGGACCCTATAGTGATGGTGGGTTGATGTCAAAGTGTGGGGTCCATATAGAAATAAAGTGGTAGTATTCGAAAACCTAATAAAGATCAGATTCATTCAAAGCCTACAAACTAAAAACTCTACAGGCTGTGATCATCAGTTTTTTTTTTTTTTCCCCTCTCTTTAACTTCATTTTCATGATCTATCTCCACCTCTTTGTTTGACCCTACCTTAGTTGGAATTCAACTGTCTCTCTCTCTCTCTCTCTCTCTCCTCTTGCAAGTATGCAAATAAGGAATTAAATGCAGATACACACCACACCATGTTTGGTTCCCATCACATGAAGCCTGTATGGGCAACCACATGAGCATGGGCCCCATTTATCCCTTCATGATATGCCCTTTTAATTTCTCTTGTCTAAATAATACCTATCAAGTCTTATTCTTAAATCATATATATAGATAACTTTGCCACTCTACACACACACACTCACACTCTTCACGGTTCACACACCTCTCATTTCTCTGAATAATAATTCAAGTGTTATTTATAACTAGCTATATATATATATATATATAGGAGCTCTATAATTGTCTGTGTCAAACAGATGCCACACAAGAGATTAATTAACTTGGCCCATTATATATATTTGCCTGGCTTTTGTGTGGGAGCACATACCACATAGAGATTTTGAGTTAATATACATGTATCCATATCTTTGTGAGGTCCGCATATGAATATGGAACTGGAGGTTTTGATCCAAAACTTGGACCTCTCTACCTAGTTTGGCTCGACAACTTTATTAATTTCTCCTTTAAAAAAAAACTCATCTTTATTTATTTTTTCCCCGATACAAACAAAAGCTCAACTTTATGTATATATATATGTGTGTGAGAAAAGCATTTCAAGGATATATACTAATATTTTTCATGGATAAGAATATTTGGAAAGAGATAAAAGAAAAGGAGTACATATATACACATCAATAAAGCTTGGATTGAAAGGGCTGTCACC
The DNA here is from genome assembly GCA_037177275.1 of Acacia concinna. Classification (NCBI taxonomy): domain Eukaryota; kingdom Viridiplantae; phylum Streptophyta; class Magnoliopsida; order Fabales; family Fabaceae; genus Acacia; species Acacia concinna. Next base: position 13,866,295 of record JBAGKO010000002.1, on the reverse strand, counting down.
CTCTTCAACTCAATACACACACATGCACATTCATAATTGATGAAAGGAAATTCATATTTATTTACGGGATCTGACTTCCTTGCTAAGCTTAATGCTTAGTATGGAGAGCTCAATAGATTTGTGCCGTTCAAATCTAATTTTGAAGGATCTAGATCTAACGTTTTTTAAAATGGCGATTTTTTAGTTAAAAAAAATTATTTTTTAAAAGAGTGATAGTTAAAAAATTATCTCCATTTTAGATTTTATATATATTAAAATAATTTTTTTAAAAAAATATAAAATTTTTAAAAATTAAATCTAAATCATCCAAATTAAATCTGACGGTTTAAATATGATGAGCTATCTCTACTAATCAAAATTGCTTAATAAGTAGACCAATTCCCTTATTTACGACAACACAATGGATGTTCTCCACTCATATTTCGGCTAATTTATATATATATAAATTAATTAATATGATTAAAAGTAAGTAAATTAATTAGTTGAGTAGCACCGTACGTGTGTCCAAAAGACGGAGGATATAATGGTATATGCAGGGAAAGTAATAGAGCTGGGACAATGAGAGAGAGAGAGAGAGAGAGAGAGAGAGAGAGAGAGGAAAGCTTGTCTTTTGCGAAGGTTGCTAAAATCAAACAATGTAGCGAGAGAATATGTAATTATGCATATATATATATATATATATATGGTCATGTTAATACCAAAGCTTATGATTACAAGTGGACAAAGAGATGAGGACACACACGTACACATATTATATTGTTCCATATTTCTCTGCTGTTTTTCTCATCAGACCATATATAAGAATACTAAGAACTTAAATGAAAAAAACAAGATATATATATATATATATATATGAACAAACGAACGGTGTGCATGCATGGAATTGGACAACACGCTAGTTGTCCTTAATTGGTGATTCGATCATCTATATATGTACGTACTTATGAGTTCATTCAAATATTATCACTCTCTCATATTTAAATAATTATCCGTCCTTCAATTCGTAATTATATATAGATCCACCTCATTATCTCTCATTGCCCATCACTCATATATTCTCAATTTACTTTTACTATAATTATTTCTTTCCTTGCCTTTTGCTACTTTCTAACATATATATATGCTTTGGTTTTTGTTTCTTTATGAGAAATCTGGAAGTCTTGCTCATAAGATATTGTACGTTGATATCATATATATATATATATATATATAGGCTGAAAGTCTTGTTACATTTAATTAGATATTTAGTACTTGATTAGGGTCATTATGATACATTCAATTTTTGGATCAATCGAGTAAGAATATATGTGTGTGTGCGCGTACAAAGGAGATTAATGAGGTAAAAGAAAAGAAAAGTAGCATTCCATATGTACGTATAATATAATAAATCAGATAATTAAGATAAGCCCTTCACAAATAATTATGCATGCATGGATAGCCGTTGTGACTGGACCAGCCATTATGATTTAATTTTAGTACGTTCATGATGAGATGTACTAGCTAGGGTTTTCTTCGTTAAAAAAAGGAAAAGGAAAATATTAATGCAAAAATAAAAACCATGCATGTTCAATTCGGTACGAGTAGTACAGTGTTATCGGAGTATATATTAATTAGTGTACGTGTGAAGCTGAGGTATATATATAGTAGTCTAGATGTCAATTCAAACTCATATAATGAGGAAACTAATGAATGAATTGGATTCGTTAATGAGGCGATGTATCCAATTAGGGCCAAACCCAAAACTTAAGGATGACCAACCAAACTTTAATTTGACCCCACAAGTCTTCAAGAGCAGATTTATTGGTGTGATTAATTTAATTAATTTGTGACGTAGGTGATACATAATATATGTGTGTTTTGAATGAATATATACCAAAGTGGGTGATCCATAAACAAAATAGAGAAGATGCCTGCACGCTTGCATTGCATGAGAATAAAATTAACTAATTTAGAATTGAATTAAGAAGGGATTTAATATTGGAGAGAATGCATTAATAATCGCATAATTAGTGGGGTGGGCCCAAAGCCGTTAGATTAGCTAGAAAGAAAATTGAAAAATGTTGGTAACACAGGTGTGTGGTGGGGCCCATGAAGGCCTAGATTTAAGGGGGCAAGGCAAGCAATTACTAAATACTAATCCATATCACACATGAGCTTCAAACTACCTTGCCCCAATCGCCTAGAAATTTACAATATCAGAAAAATATTTAGAATAAATTATATTATTTTATAAAATTTTTTTATTAAATACGGCCATAATCCAAATGAATTAAGTGCCACATAGAGTATTAAAAATATCATATGACCTAGAGGCTGTTGGTATTATTTTATAAATTTTGAAGTCATTGTAAATAAAGATAACAAGTCTTTTCTAGGCCGTACACCAATTAGGATAAACTACTACTCCTAAGTAATCTACTCCATAGCATGAAAGTTTTTCTGTGCAAGAGCCAAAAAGTCTCGTTTGCACTTGGCAGTAGTTTAGATTTTTATACGGGTAACAGACAAAAGTATATCACTTAAACTTTAAAATTTTAAATCAATCTTATTATGAAGAAAAGTAGTATTAATATCAACCGAAATGATATAACAGTTAACAACTCATTTTAGTAAGAAATAATTTATTTTAGATTTTTAAGTTTAAAAAGTGGTATTTTATTATCGTTTTTTTTTCTTTTCTTTTTTTATAATTGACAAAATTCCATGTAATAAAAAGAGGAAATAAATAATGTAAGCAATGTTTATTGTATGTAGCTTGTTTGAAAATTACAGTAGTACAATACATTGGGTGGTGACACCAACATCACTTTGGATGCCAATATAATGATGCATGCATGTTGGTCTTTGGTTGCGTGATTTAGTGGCCTTTGTCTCTTTCCTGCATTTTTGTTAATTATTTTATATAAATTAAAATTTAAAAAAAAGGTGACGTGGCGTTTGTGTTCCCATGCAAACCCATTTTGCCCAATTCATAAACTCCCAAGGCAATGCCCTCAAAACCCTCCTTACCTCACACTTGCTTCCCTCCTATTCGCTCCCAACCCTATCCTCACTATATCTCCATTTCAATATTCACTAATAACAACACACAAATTCATTAGATTAAGCTACACACACGCATATCAATATTTGTTTGGCCGTAGGATTTAACTCCTGTACGTGGAGCCCAATTGCCAAAGTTTTAATTATTTAGTTTTTTGTTCTTTTTTATTTTGTGAAAAAAGAAAAGAAAAGAAAAGGAAAGGAAAGGAATTAAAGAGGAAACCTAATAAAAGAAAAGTAAGCTGAAAGTTTGTATGTTGGGGGATGAAGTTTTCTTAATAGTTTTATATAAAAGAAAATATTTTCAGCAGTTTTGATCGAGATGACGATAGGAAGGTGATTTATTGTTGAATTGATCTGAATTTTTATGTGGAGGTTCTAGACATATGAAAATTCATTCTCGATTTGTTCATGTTTATTGTAAAGTTTTCTTAATGACTTCGATCACGTTAACGATCGAATAGTCATTTATGCTTCATTTGATCTAAAATTTGGTGGAGGTGCTCAAGACATGTAGATCTTGAATCAGGATGGTGGTATCATGAATTGGAAATTCCTATCATCTTCATTTTTGGCATGAATGTTGGTATACATTATGTATCTACAGCTGTTACTTTTGGTGATTTATGTCACACGCATATTGTATCTACACCCAAAAGATACATTTTATTGCTCTATTTGCTCTTCTATTTTATTAATATAATCCTTTAATTATTTTTTTTGGATAAGTTGAATTTATTGTTATCTTAGAGTTAACCTTTATACTAGAACATTAAACTTTGTATTCCTTTTGAAGTTAATGGAATATTTTCACTTTAAATCGTGGTCGTTTGCTCTCAATTACATTGAGGGAAAAGTTTTTTTGTGTTAAATTCTTGTGTGTCCATTTATTATTTTGTTGCTCATTTTATTTTTTACCTTTATTAACTTCATATGATTTTTTTAATTAAGAATATTTAATATCCGCTCCACTATCCCTACTAACAATATTCACTGTCACTTTCATGAATACAACTTTACTATTCTCATGGTTAATGTGATCAATGTAGTAAAGTTTGAAGTTTTGGGAATGGAATGGCGTTACAATGAAGTGAATGTTGTTGTGGGGAAGGGAGAAAGTGATGAAAAGTGGGGGAACATATGAATTTATATGGGGGGAATGGAATGATACAATTTAATATTTAAATAAATGAAACAGAGGATTTCGAAGTTATAAGTTGCTGTGCGTGTGTTCCCTGTCCAACCTACAACGTTGTTCTGCTCAAATTTTCGGACTTGTCAAATTGTGTCCATTTTTACGAGTGATCACAAGATTTTATTTTTATGTTACCCAACGTGGCCTAGCTCCTCTCGTCTTTGAACTCCAAGTCCCCAAATTGAGTTGTTGAACAAAATCACAAAGTGTATACAATAGTTCCTGTAATCAACCTCACACTAGCTACTCTCTGCTTTAAGGTTGTTGATACCAACTGGATTCCTATACCTTTTCTCTTGTCCTTTTTTTGGGGTTGGTATGCCTTTGTTATTGTGACCACATGAGCCTAAGTGAGGGGTTGAACCACCTCTTGCTTGAGAAGGTGAGATTAAATGAATGGAATGGAATGGATCCAAAATGAGAGAATATAATTGAGGAGCCATCGTTTTCTGGGTTCAGAGAAAAGGGATTTGATAGATAGATGATGAGCTTGACGGTTCTTTGCTGGTTAGGGTTGTGGGCGCATCAACCATAATGACCTTAAAAAAAAAAAAAGCATATAAAAGTAAGGTTTGTGCCCTTTTTGACCCTCTCGTGCCCTTCTTTTCTTTCTCTCAACTCAACCTCACAGCGAAAGGTTGGCCTAAAAGCCCCCACTCACTGCAAAGTTCAAACAAACAGCCATGTGTGCCTTCAAACTTCGTCGTCTCTCCCTTTCTTTTTCATTCTTTCTTCTTATTCTTTTTTTTTTTTTTGCCCCTTTTCGCTCTTCTCTTCGATCTCTTTTGATCTAACAATTTTAAGGGAATGACAATCATGTGACATGTCTTTGTCCTAATGCAAAAATCCATTCCTAACTTTTGTGTTAAACAAATTAAAGTTGGATGAATAATTGAGTTCCCAACCTCTTTTCTTTCAATATCCTTTGATCATTTAAAGTTCCATAATTATTTAATTGTATTCCTCAATAAGTACATGATATGTGGAAAAAAAGTTTCAAAGTTCTAAACTATATGATAAATTTCCTTTTAAAAAAAAAAAATTAAATGCGTGCTTCCTTTGCCACCGATTTAGATAGTGTCTGAAAGGAGCTTATTTTGACTTAAAACTCATTTACATAAAAAAAATTAATGGGATGTTTGACAACAACTTATGAGAGCTATAAGCGACTTTTCATCCAAAAAGAAAAAAGTAATTTATCATTTTAAGGGTATTTAGATACTAAAGAAAAGTCACGGGTCTTTTTTTTTTTAAAAAAAAAAACAGCTCTTTATTTTGAGAAATTCATAGAAACTACTTATTGAAAAAAGTCAATTATCCTAATTTAAACATAAATCACTTTTCATACCCCCAATCTAAACATAAGTTACTTTTCCTACCTCAATAAGTTATTTTTCCTACCATATTTAAAACACAAGTCACTTCTAAATCATTTTTTATCAAAAATTACTTCTATCACCCCAATTCAGACGGCCCTTAAGTAGCTTCTTAATTTGGGGTATTTGGGGCTAGCTTCAAGATGAAAGCTACTTAAGTTGGGGAGCTTATTTTTTCAAGTGGAGAGAGAAAATGTGAAAAGAGGAGGAAGGAGATAGGAGAGCGAATAGTGACACATAGGAGGAATAAAAAAATAACTTATATACTATTATAGGTCCTATTTCATTTAATAGATAAAAGATAATTATTTCCTTGAAGAAAGATATTGACAATATTAATTTTTAACAACATTTAAAATCAAAGATTTGTTAGAGAAATAATAAGGACAAGGTAAAAAAAAAACTTCACTCTAAATATTTTATTATTATCAAAATTCAAGTTAAAAAAGTTTATAAAAAAAACTCTTTAAAAAATCAATTATCAATTACTTTTTTACTTATCATTTAAATGAGTTTCAATTTTAAAAAAATCACTTGTGTTACCCAACCCAAACACAAGTCACCTTTTTTTTAAGTTAGTTCTAATAAACTATTTAAAAAAAGTTTAAATATTGTTGAAAAGTATGTTTAAAATAGTTGCACCTAAAGTGATGCATGAAAGACACTATCTTCCTTTTATTATAACCAAATTGAATACCTTTGAATAAATCTTAAATAGCTTTTGACGGGAAGGGGAAACGACAAAAAGGCAAATAATTAATCAAAGCCAAACGCATTTCATCTTAAAGAAAAAAAAAAAAAAGACTAACCAAACAAAATGTGAGATAGAGGGAAAAGCGAGTCTTCTCCTTCTATTCTAATGTCCATATCTTCTGCCTAATTATTAAAATCAACTTTTGTCACTTGAAGACCCAAACCAAACAACACTCTTTTTTTACTTTTTTCCCCCTTGATATAAAATTTACAACGCAAATAGAGATGGAACTACTTCTAGAAATCATTGACTCAGCTTATGCTAGCTTTCCCCTGTTTTCCTCCGTTGTTGTCTCCCATATCCTGAGCTTGTTCCTCCAGCTCCTTAACCAGAGGTCCCTGGAAAATCACATCACTTTGAAAGGGCATACGAATCATGAGGATTTGGGCCATTCAGTCAAACCTTTTCTTAAATTTCCCAAAAATTTGTTGAGAATTGAAATGATCTCCCCTGTTCTAAGAAAACTGCCACTTTTTTTAATAAGTAATTTCCCCTCCTCTGCCCGGAAAATCCTCCTCCCTGTTAGTAATAGCATATTTTGCACTAGTCTCCCCAATCATGCAAGCATCCATTCTAACTTCCAAAACTCAATCAATATTTTAAATTGCCATTCACTTTGTCCCTGTTTTGTTGGCTTACAAGCCAAGGAGTATGTAGTAGACCAGAGTAATTGGCAAGGCTATCAACATTCCAAATATAACCCTGCAAGTAATAGCCAGAGACAAATAAGAAAGAGGGAATATGGAAGTCTCCCAAATGAAAAATTCTATCCAAGAAATTGTGGACAATATGTTGACAAATTTGACCAAAATATGTATTTGATATTTTTAAATATTGATTTATAATTCATCTCACTTTATAGTCTGTCTAATAAGTTTTCACTGTATCCCGTATTTTGAATTTTTGGAGGGAGAAAAAATTAGGAGATGGAGTATCTCACCCTGTGCTAAGAATGGCAGGGTGAACATTGTACTCCTTGGCAAATACGAATGGAACAATCCCTTGAGGAAGTGCTGCCTGTTTTTCAACGATTACATTTTCATGAGTTAACAACGAAACTATCTCTTGTGCTCTGATTATGATTTGATACAATGATACATCAGGAGGCAAAAAAGACAAGGAATTAGCTACCTGAACGATTGCGATGTGCAAGAGGGTGCCACGGAGGCCGACTGCGATGGAGGCGGCGGCCATGACGGCGGGGCCAGTGAGGAACCGAACAGCCATGGCAAATGTTGCCACCGAGTTCCCACATGCAATGATCTTAGGCTGAAGTGCCATAAACAGGCCTGCCAGTCATTTTTAATTAGAAATTTTAAATTTATATTCAAAATGTGTTTTTTTAAAGAAATAAAATAAATTAGTCATCGCCCTCCAAAGCACGCTGTTTTTGGACCACAGAGCGACGTAGTTTAAGAACAGAGACCCCACATGTCGGGAACGACTTGGTGGGGTTATCCAATCCCCGTTGCGGTCAAGTAAAATCAGGATTAACATTCAAATCTTCTTGTTCATGTTCTTCACGCACTTTTAAATAACGTTTACAAGATTTTGACTTAAATTTCTTTCAAAATCAGTACTACTATTGAAGAATGAAATTATTATTACAACGTGTTACTTCCTTGATTTATGATAAAAAACAGAGGTGGGGATGAGAGCTGGAAGGCACAGAAAAAAAAAGTGGCTTATACATGAAAGAGGAAATTAATGAGCCGTGATTTATGAATAACAGAAGCAAATAATTGAGCAGAGTAGGAATTTCGAGATGTGGTGGCGACCACTTACCTAAACTGAACATGGCCATTCCGAGCCCAGCATCCGATAAGATGGAGATTGATTTCGCTATTATTATCGGCATACGCACATTCCACCTGCATTTTCATTAAATCATCATTTATAATAACTATCCTCATAATTAGTGTTACTATATTTATGTATTTCACTTTTTAGTTGTTGAACTTTTGCGGTTCGCTTTTGAAGGAACATTTGGGAGCTTATTGTTAATTATTTTTTTTTAAATGTAATTTACCTGAAGGCAACGAGGGACCAAATTAGTCCAATGAGGCTAGAGTATGTATTGGGATTGCGGATGAGCTTCCTCCACACCATTATTAGTATCAGACGGGTCATCACACTAGCCGGAGGCATTTGTTTCCCGATACCGGCATCAGCAATTCCGGCAGCTTTGGGGTGGAGTTCCGCCGTAGAACTCGAGCCCAGCTTGTTCAGCCCAGTGGGTCCCTCTTTTTGGTCCCTCTCTTCCTGATCTGTCGGAACTTCTTTCGCCGGGAACCTGAACTCATCCCCGCCAAGCTCCGGTTCTGGCATAGCTTCATTTTTTGCTACTAGATACAGAATTAATAAATCTCGTCATTCTAACTTCAACAGAATCTTTCCTTCTTCTTTCTCTTGGTTTTAAAGAAAATTCTATGGATGAAATACCTTTGTTGGTTTCACCATTTGGAGGGCGATCATCAGCTACAATCATCCGGATCTCTTTGGCACCCTGATCGGACCGTCCAGATTGCTCCGACCCTGGGAAGTCGGTGCCGCTGAACATGTGCAGGCCGCCGCCTTCTGAAACCGGCGACGCGCTTGAGCTCCACACGAACATGTGGAGTTCCTTAGCGTCGTGGTTAGCTTTCCCTTGTGTCTGAGTTTGTACTTGCGTCTGTTGGGAATGCTGATGAGGATGTTGCTGCTGCTGCTGTTGGTTTTGGTTTTTCACACCCTTGCTCAAGGTTGAGGATGAGAATTCTGGATTCGGAGCTGGATATGACGCCGGCGCCGGCGCTGTCTGTGCAGGGTAGAATCCGAATCTCGGAGAACTGATGGCCTGAGCCATTGGAGGAGGAGCACTGTTCTCTTCGAAATTGGATGGTCTTGGCGTCGGGCCTCGCGATGACTGAACAGAGTACAAATCCGCGGGGCCGAAGTTCGAATGCCTCGGGTACCCCATCATGGAATAGAAATCGGCGTGGTTGAAATTCGAACCCCGGGGTGTTGGATTCCTGGAAGAACTCAAGCTGTAAATCTCGGCACCGGTGAGGTTCGACGGTCGGGGAGTCATCGCGAACGATCGCCTCGACGCGTTCGACTTTCTAACCGTCACGTGGAGCTTCCCATCGTCCCCAACCTCCGCGTCCGTCTCCAAAAAGTCCCGGCCGTCAAGTGAGACGACGTCTGAATCAACCTTAAACGACACAATCGACGCCGCCGTCTCCGGGAACTGCTCCATGATCAGCAACTTGGCTCCGCGGTACTCGAAGAGAAACAGCAACAGTGTGTACCAAATAATACACTGCAGCACTACTATCTGAACCATGAGACTGCCTGAGTCATATGGACTGCCGCCGTACATAGCGATCAGCAGAGGAATCCCCATGACTAGAGTGTTGGGCAATGTCGAGAGAGAGAAAATGGTGATCATCCATTCGAGGCTTCCGTTCTTGGTGAAGTTGGTCCATATTCCGAGCGCAAAGAGCATGATGATCTTCTGGAGGGTGTCGGCGGCGATGAAGCGTAAGTTCATGGTGTAAGGGTTGTTGGTGGATATAAAGTGGAAGGAGAGGAGAGGAACAGCGAAGATGGCAACGAAGCGGTTTATGCCGGAGCACTGGTCCGGCGAGAATATCTTCCACCACCGAACGGAGCCATACGCTAAAATCATGGCCACGTACAGAGGAACCACCGCCGACATGACGGTGTAGAAATCCTTCCAGGTAATCATTTTTTCTTAACGACTACGAAGAACAGAGATCTGAAAGTGAGAGTGTGAGAGAGCAATCAAAGCTCCGCCTGGCTTCGAACCTGGGGAGAGAAGGAGAAATGGCGTGTAAGTAGAAATAAAGAATAGGAGAGTGGGCAAAATGGGGAAATGAGAAAAATGAAACCGTTAGATAACTAACTAGAGGGGAAGGGATATATGTCTCTGCAAAATTTTGGGCAGTCGACTGCTATGTATGTGAGACTCTGATTCTGCCGCTGATGAAGCTTTAGAGAGAGAAGTGTCAGAGAGTGTGTGTCTGTGACTGTGGGGGTGGGGGAGAGAGAGAGTGAGAGTGAGAGTGAATTTACAATGGTTTAACTTGCATAGAGTATAATCCGTGTACATATATATATAGGCCCTGAGAAAGAGGGGTAAGGGTTTATTTTAATTTATTAATTTATTGCATGCCATGAAGGCTTGAAATATTTCAATTATTTCTGAAAATACTAAAATACAAGTGTGGGCTCAGAGAGTACAGTATGATTTGGAGCTGAGTTTGGGGGATCGGATTGCATTGTATTAGAATTAGGGGGAACCGGGGAGGGGACCCGCGGGAAAGTTGGACAACTTGGGTTAGGCAGTGACCGCCTAATATGGTTAAGTTAACCCAACATGGGTTAAGGAGGAAGTGACGTGGACAGCCTCGTCGCTTTCCTTTTCCTCTTTATGAAATTTTTTATTCTGTCAAAGCTGGAAAATTCACTACCCGATATGTGTGAGACAGTGACAACGGGTGAGACCAGACCACAGCTTTCTGAGAATTACTGTACTGTACTCTGTACTAATGCCGACCTACAACATAAAACCTACTTAAAAAATGGGAAGAACTACGATGAGGTTTTTAGTAAAGAAAATATTTTTTTTAATAAATCTCAATTAACTTCTCACCTTATTTATCAATGATACTTTTCTGATATTAATATTTTTTCTTTGAGACCTTAATATAATTCTCTAAAAAAATTAGGATAGAAATGTTATGAGAGAAAAATCTAAAAAATAATAGATCTTTTTATGACTTTTAAAAATTTTCCTTTTTAGTATCTATTCCCCTAATTTTCTCTCACTTTTCAATGTAGCGTAAATGTTTGGCATTTGTAATGGTATTAAACTAGTAATGGAATAGTATTTTAATACAACCATAAGAACATAATAATAAAGCTTTTAATATATATATATATATATAACTAGTTTGGAGCATTACAACAACCAAAGTCCAGAGACACCAAAGAGAGGGAATCTCTCGTTTGGTTGGGAGATAATTAAGAAGATATATATATATATATATATATATATTTGTACACACATCATTCAATTTCACAATATAAGTCACTTATATCCTATTCTCAAAAAATAAAAAATATCAAGTAGATAAATTCTTCCGCATTTAACCTTATTTATGAATTAGTGCACATCTCACCCACTTCACTTCTATTTCTATTATATATTTACATCTCTCAATCCCCTCTCTTTTTAATATAAATCAATAGGGGTAAAATTGTTAAAATTTTATTTATTACTCTACAAGTGATATATATTTTAAAACAAACATTTTAGTTACAAAAAGCCTTATATGTATTGTAAAACTAAGTGTTTATCTACACACGCGCGCATTATATGATGAACCCCACGAACCCAATAAATATACGTCAGTTTAGGCGATTTTCAAATTGCTTGATTGTCCATTAACGACCAAGACACATTAACTAGTCATATATATATATATATATATTGATCATAATAATAATAGTATTAGGAAGCAAAGTCTTGGGTATAAGTAGTGTACGTAGAAGCAGGGATATAGCATACAAACATATTATATATATACACTAGTATAAGCAATGAGTGAGAGATGGCTATTGTATAAGCGTACTAATTAAGGAGAAACCATATACATACAAATCCTTGCACTTGCTGAAATTTAAGAAACAAACTAAACATGTACATCATATATATCATGTGTGTGTTGGATCAGCCTGGCAAAGAAAAGGAGTGCGGTGGGTTATTTGAAGTGAGAAAATGGGGTTTGACTGAATGTGTGTGTATATTTAAAAAGCCAAGATAATTTCCCAAACACCCTTTATATATAACTATTTGAAGCCATAATCAGGCTAATGACATACATAAGCTACCAAACACCCTTAAAAGTGTGAAGATCAATTATGAACTCAAAATTATAGTTTTCTCATAAGTTATTAAATACTCATACATATGCCAACATCAAGTGTATGGTACTACTCTCTGCTTACCTTCGATCGATAACACTATGCTAAAATTTTATTATCCAAACATCATCTTAAAAATCAATTATACTTCTATATCAATCATACAAGTTCTAGTTTACCCAACGCCAATCCAAAGGATGTACTCGAAATAGGAAAGAATGGCCTTGGTGTTCAAAATTGATTAGAAATATCCAAACACACACTGACAAAGAGGTTGGGTTCATGATCGATCATGGAGAAGAGATCGAGGGGGGAAAAGATAAAAAGAAGGAATGAATAGAATAGAATGGAAAAAAAACGAAATGATGTGATGTGAATTGAATTGAATGATGCTCCCTCTTGTGGCAATTATAAGGTAAGGGGTCGTTGACTTGACTTTTTTTTAAAGAATCCTAAAAAAATTTAAAAAAAACTACTTATATTATTTTAATATATTAAAATTTATTATTTTTCTTTAAATTATGTTGTTTGACTTATGAACTAATATATAGGGAGTGTTTGAAAATTTAGTAAGAAGGGAAATAAGTGACTTATTACGTAATACAAGAAAAATATGTGAGAGAGATTTTTCTCGTATTGCGTAATAAGTGACTTATTTCCCCCCATATTGGATTCCCAAACACCCCCATAATATAATAAAACACAATATATTATATAATTAAGTAATATAATTAATTTTCTTAAAATTTTATTAAGATTCTTCAAAAAAATCAACTGACCTTTATAATTAGGACCGTAGTACAATAAAGTGTGTTGTGAATAAAGAATTGGGAACGGGGAGGGTCCAAGGGGGCCGGGGGGGGATACGTGCTTATGAATAACTCCCTCTGGTCACTTTCACGTCTCCTTCACTTTACCTCCCTCCATCCATATTGCTTCATTACCTTCTTCACCCAACGCCACTTGATTCATTACTATATCATAAGGTTGAGTCCTGTGTGGAAGGAGAAGCAAGTTGATCGAGCGTCTGTGGGACTGTGGCTCATTAAAGGAGTTCTTATTCCTTAATTGGCCCAAACTCACGTACCCTTCTTAATTATTTGAATTCGCAGGCCCATCGTTTTCAATTTCTCTTCCTTAATCTCCCTACTTGTTTTTGTTTTTAATTTGCCACAATTTTCATCCTTCATCTTTTTTTACTCTAAGACTATCTCACCAACAAATGTTGGTTCAATTAGTAAAGGTTTTTCCTCATAACCATAAGTTTATGGTGAGTTCAAGCCCTACTAATGTAATGACCTTTTTAGGTGAGGCACGTCATGATCCCGGTGAACTCTAATGACCCAACTTACTTAAACTTTAATTGTGCGTATTAAAAGATAGAGAGGGAGAGAGAGAGAAAGGGCAGCAGTCTCCTACCAAGTTAGCTAATAAATATGCACTGCCCTGTGCTTAATATAAAACTTATTTTATAGTTTAATGTATTGGTTAAAGTGAAACTTATATATGCTAAGGATGGAGGCGAGGGAGTAGATTTTCATAGGATTTGACCTGGTTTGTATTGATAATATGCGCATATTATAAGAATGGTTTTTAAGAAGAATCACGTGAAGGAAGGGACATTGGATGAGATCGTATGGCTTAAAAAGAACGTGCATGGCTGGTTGTTGGTACCTTGTCCGTCCCGAAGGACATTATTTATATATATATGAAGAAGATATATCCTGATTCCTGGGCACATAATATTAGTATTACTGTTCACAATCTTGTTTATTGGCCATACACCTCTTGAACTCATTCTTCACGGAGAAGGTACGTACGAATTAAGAGATTGATTTCTTCCAAACACAACACAACACAAGAGAAGAGAAGAGAACATGTTCCAATATCTCATCATAATACAGTAATTAATAATCTCAGTCTCAATCTCTCTCTGGGGAGCTGTCTGCACAGTGAAGGGATCGAAACTGAGAGACATATTCAGTTGGATGCGAAAGACATGTTGGGAGTATGTTTGGACACGAATTTAGGTTTGGGGAGGAGACTTTTGAATTTGAAGTCGTCACATTTAATAATTAAATAATTAATTTAATTTTGGATTTGTTGTTGTATAGTAGTAGTAGTGTGAAAGAAAATGGTGGATATATATATATATATATATATAATATTGGGGGAGGTACATAATAAGAATGGGCATTGAATATTGATTGGGAATAAAGCTCATGGCGGTGTGAGGCCCATGTGACGTTGTTCTTCTGCCTTTAACTCTCTTTATTCTCCTTAATTTGTTCTCTACAGACTACAAGGCATCCTCTTCTTACCTCCTCCCATCCTTTTACCTTTTCTTCCTTATCATTCCCTCCAATACCTATTATAGGACCTCACAATTACTACCTTCTTAATATACATCACATATTTGGAGAGTTTATATTGTCCTAAGTATATATATATATATATATAACATTTTATATATATATTTTTCAATCTTTTTCTAATTTACTCTTATTAATACTCCTTAAACAATAATCAGTTAGAGGAGGGAAGAGAAAAATTAAGGAATATGATGATCAATTAGGATGTTTTTAAAAATAGATGTCATATTAATTAATTTTGCAAACCTCTTTAATTTGATCAAATTGAGTAAATATGTCAGAAATTAAGAATTGAAGCGAATAACTAATCTATGAGCTACAAAAGAATTTGTAGATATATATTGAATAAATTAGTTAAGTTGCCTGTGAAAGAACATGTAATGATTTTCTTAAAATGTCATATTTAATAATTGGGTTAAGTAACAAATCTGCCCTAAAAGTATTAGTGGAGAAGCAATGTTGCACTGGAATTTTTTTGTCTCAGTATTGCTCTAGAAGTTTAAAAATATAGCAATCATGCTCCTCCATTAAACTAAAATTAAGTTTAACAGTTAAGTTTGACATTTTTTCATTTTTAAAGCTTACATGGTTGATAAAAATAAAAAAAAACAATCCACATTTACCCACTTATATTCATCTATTATCTATAAACCACTCTATGTGATAGTTTTCTATATCTAGCCTCAAGCAAGTTTAATATTTTTTTAATTTCTTTAAAATATTAAATTAATATCTGTGGGTAGATGTCGATTCCTTTTTTTTTTATTTACTGTCACCTGAGCTAAAACCTTAATTAAGTCATGATCCACGTAAGCCTTAAATTTTTTTTGAAAAAAAGTCAAACTTAACTTTAGTTTAACAGAATAGTAATATTGCTACATTTTTAAACTTCTAAGGGAATATTGCTCCTTCACGAATACTTCCGCGGCAGTTTTGCTACTTACCCCTTAATAATTTGTACAGTAAAATATATTGATTATCCCTATGTTTCACCTAAATTACACAAACCCTCCTCTATTTTTGAAAACGTATCTAGACCTCCCTTAACATTAAAATGCATGTTACAGATCCTCCCTTATATATTTGAGATTCTACTTCTATCCATCCAACCATTAATTAATTGTTAAGTTTAACTATTAAATATTTGCATTGATTAAAATACCACTCTTTCAAAAAATGAATAAACATTTCTATTTGCCTAAAAATAATTTTCTGTGCAATCAAAAAACAATTCCAATATATATATGATCAAAATTTTTAATACATTATAAAATTCATTAATTGATATTGTATTAGTAGATTTTAATTTTTAAAATTTTTTATTATATTTATCAAAATTTATGTATTCATTATTCTTTTAAATGACTAAAAACATGTTTCTTTATATTTTTTTTTTGCCATTACACCATGATTAAAAACATATTTGAAAGGAATTTTTTTTACTATATAGTATCAATAATGTTAATTTGAGTTGTTATGTAACTTAATTTAATTTTAAATTTTAATTTCTTAAATTAATTTTTTACAAAAAATTTATAAACATGTTTATTTAAGTATGCATATATTGAAAGAATTAATTATACTTTTAGTTTAAGTTTTCTATGTTTGTATTAATGAGATTAAATAAGTCTTCATTGAGAGATGAACAAATTTAACATATAATTATTTACAAAAATAAAAAATAAATTAAGGCAAGAAACTCTTAAATCACTCAAACAATCTTTGCCAAATTTAGGAAATTATTAATGATGAAGGGTAAATTAGTAAATATAATTTACGTGAATATAAATATTGATTAAAAATTTTAAATTTTTAACGGAGTTAATGGTTTAGACTTAAATGTATGTTTTTAAAATAGAAGAGAAATCCGTGTAATTAAAGTAAAACGTAAGAGGATTTTACTCTAATTTGTATAAAGTTATCTATTTAAACAATTAGAAGTTGGTTAGGGTGGTTAACATGGAAGACAAAATTGATTGATATCTTATATCTATCTCTGGATGTAACACACTAACACCAACTAACTTGTGTATTAGGCCCCAAAAGGAATCCTAAAATGTTCTTTCTTTGTATGATTTCCTTTCAAACAAATGAAAAATAAGAAGGGCAAAAGGACAACAAAAAATAACAGGCATATGTATCCTTTCATTGAATGCAACATTTTCAGACTTTGGACTCAAATAAAAGAAAATTTGATAGAATATAAGGACTAAAATTTATTTACACCATCCTTCTTTGTTTTGGGGCAAGCATATATATGAATTATCTGTTTGGTGTATAGCATAATAAACATGAATAAATAGCTGAAGAGAAAGCTCCACAAATTAGGTTGAAGTGTGTGGGCTACACATATCCGAGTGGCAACCATTATTCATTTGGCACTTACTTATCATTGCTGAGCTACCCACAAGCCTCCCCCATGTGCCCCTCTCTCATAACCATCCCTCTATTTTACTTAGTGCTTCTATCTTATTAATTCCATGTTTTTAATAATATAATTAATTAATCATATATGGTAATCATATAAACAAAACACTTAACACTTTAATTAATGTCACTCAATACTTCAAGTACTGCTAGTTTTGGTTTATGGAGGAGTTGATTAGTAGAGGAGCATGTAGGGGAGTTTGAACACTAGCCTGTTGACCAAATATAATCATACCATGATGATAATTTAAAATAATAAAGAAAATAAAGGGAGAGAGGCAATAATAAGGAAGAAAGAGACCCCCCTAAGTTAAGGGGAGGATGATAACTGTCTGGGACAGGATCAAGGTGTGTCTGGTTGGGTCATTTGTGCTTTGGGGAACCTTACACTTGGGTTTGTAGCTCTTTTGTTTCTATTTCTCTCTTTTCAATCATCTAACAATTCACTAGCCTACCCTTTTTTTTTTTGGTGCTCCATGAAGAATTTTCTAATTGATCCTCCGTTCTCGGTGGGTCATTTGTCCTCACACTTGTCAGACAAGGAGATGACAACTCATGCGATCCAGCTGGGCCACTTGGGCCTACGACTTTTTTGGGCCCTTCCTTATTTGGGCCCTCTCAATCTTCTCTTCCCATCCTGTTTCAATCTCCTCATTTGTTGTACAAAAAACCATTTGTTTCATTGTTTATTTAAAATAAAATCCAATGAAGTGGTGATTCTTCCAGATTCGTCAAAAAAAAAAAAAAAATCAGAGTGAGGTTAACCAAATGATTTTTGAATTCCACCAAGGCCATCAGGAATAGAATTCTTCTCTTTCTCAATGTAACCAGAGACATCTCTAGTCTAGATTAAGACAGTTTTTTAAAGTTCTGCAGAGACTTGTAAATATCATCATCAAACCAATTAGTAGAGATAAAGCCCTTAAAATTGTCATGAAACAACCACATAGCCTCACATCTTAAATGGTTTCCTTGATGTTGATGTTCTCCAATATTCATTGAGAACGGAGTGCAGGGAGAGAGGGTTGTGATTAGAGAAGAACGTCTTTGGAAGCCATGCATTATTGCATTCAATGATAGATTAATGCAATCCATAGTCATTCATTTTGCTGATTTTCATATTTTAATGCTTCCAACAAAGTAACTTGATGAAACCTTTTTTTAGTAATATTTTTCGGAAATTATAGTAATAATTTGAATGCAGTAATCAACATACAAATCTCATATCACATTTATTCCATAATATTTTCATAGATTTATATTTGTATTTTTTTCTACTGAAATAATTTTTGTTATTTATAAACTGATATTTAATCAAAAGATGCACAATGCTTAAATAACTTATTTAAATCTCTTAACCTTGGTAAAAAAAAGTCATCCAAGAACAAGCAGGACTAAGGGAGTATTATCCTAATACACGTGCCTGAAAACTCACCTACACTACCACATCCAAAAAATTTCCATACCAACATTTAAAAAAAAAAATCAGTTTTTTTTTTTGGGGGGTGTTGGGGAACCCCAATGTGTTTCTAAACAAGACTTTTTTGGGCTAACAAGGCATGTATCATATTGTTGGGCCACGCTTTCTACCATAATGGGCTGTTTGTCTTCGCATAATAGTGGGCCTAATCATATAGCCCATATAGCCTGTTTCAAGCGAAGTATCAGAGCTCACTCGTGCTTGCTGTTGCATCAAACTGTGATCTGTGTTCTGTGGGTGCTGAATTGAATGATTTGCAAAGTGCAAAACACGATCCTTTTTAATTTTTTTTCACTGGCCCCCCCAAAAAAAAAAACAAGAGAACAATAAAAAGGTATAAACATTTTGAGGAGATGATGGAAGAAAATATGTGGATGGGATTGCTTTTTTGGCATTTAGTGAGTGAAAGGAGTTTATAGGAGGGATGAAGACAGGGTGGGGCCCTTGTCTGGAGCAGAGGCGACGGCGGTGTTGGTGGTGACCTTCTCGCATCGAGGGCACATGGTTAGGGTTGACGCCGGAAGTGGGTGGCAACTGTGGGGGGACATCACGGTGGGTGGCCCCACCTTTAATGCCCTGAGCTCCTCCACTTCCTTGTGCAGCCTCCTGTTCTGTTCAGACAGCGATCCGAACCATCTCTTCAGGTACTCGCACTCCATCTCTGTCTGCTTCAGCTTGCTCCTGCACTTGTAATTAATCTTCCCTTTTTAATAATATATATATATATATACTCGTATAATAATACTTCCATGCATGTACGCGTGTCTATATATGTTTATATATATATATATATATATGCTTTTAGGGCTTTGTTGGTGGCAGGTTTGAATTGGTCTGATTCCAAGAGTCCAAAACTTCCTCGTTCAACGTATATTTTCATCTCCTTACACATACACACACGCTCCTCCGGTCTTTTAGGACCTCATTTTGTGTCCACAAAGGTCTTATATTTAAAATTGGAGGAATATATATATATTGCATGCATGCTTATAGTGAATTGCCTAGCTACTAATTTAATATCCGCGATTTTATGAAGATTTTAGCTTTTTCATAAGTTCATTTCTTTCTTCTTTTATCCCAGATAATCAATATTGAAAGGAAAGCAAATAATTAAAGTCATGGTAGATAGCTTCTCAAAGTAATAGTGTACAATAAATATCAATATATATATATATATAACTGGTTATAAAAAACGTACGTGCGAAGTTCAAAGGAAACAAATTATATGCCTGTTTGGGTAGAAGGTAAAAGTAACTTATTTTTCATCATAATTTAAGTAACTTATGTAATGGAGGGTGTTTGGGTAGAAAAAATAAGTTGATAGAGACTTATTTAAAAAAGTTACTTTTTCTATTCACAATAATAAATCACTTCTTCTACCCTCAATCTAAACACAGGTTACTTCTCTTACTTTCAATAAGTCGTTTTTTCTACTCTCAATCTAAACACAAGTTCCTTATGATAAGTCATTTTTTTCTGAGGCCACTTCTCATAAGTTACGTATCATCATAAGTTATTTCTATCAAAACTTTTGTGCTATCACATGTTAACATACTCACGAAAGTTTGAGGTTTTGATAGAAAAATTGAACTCCCTCCGATTCTTATCATTCAAGTTCTTGGTAGAGTCGTTAACATAGTATAGAATAACTGAGTACATTATTGGACTTCATCAATGCTCCTTGTAACTAGGGTTTGGAAAGAGTGCCTAATACCTAGCTACTAATCCAATTTCTTTGTTATTAGAAGACGCCGTATATAAATAAAAAGAAACAGTATATAATAGTGTGGGAGTAATAATACCAAGAAGAAGGGAAAGAGTTAATAATGTAGGAATGGATGGAGTGAAAAAGGAGTGGTCAAAGGGAGAAAGCACACGAGGTTGAACAAATTTACTCTCCATAATTCATAAAAATACTCTCTCTTTGTCTTCTCCCTTTCCGACACCCCTCATCATTCTGTTCTCCCCACCTTCCCCTCATTACTTTAATATAATTAATTACTACCACTTCTCTCTCTTTCCCTATTATACATATGAAGAGTTATATCAAATATCAATGTTGACAGATAGAGAAAACAACACTACACCACACTACACCACTCTGGTTTCTTTTCTTTGGTATAGCAGATGAGTAAATGTAACTTACACACACTAGCTCTATATATATATATATACCCTAACAAGTCTTGTCACTTTCTGTCTCTTCATTTTCTCTCCACTCCACTCATCATAGTTATTCATGTTAATTAACTACTCTATCTACCTACCTACTATATATGCGTGTTTCCACAAGGAAAATAAAGCTAATGCTTCCAAACCAGCTCTACAATTCCCTATTTATTTATAACTTGGAATTTGTCATATTCAAACGGTTATAGATTAAATGATATGATTTATTATCTCAAGTATTAGCTCATCATCAGTATATTAGTGTATCAGCAACGTGTGATATGTACTCCTTTTACAGTAATTATTTTGAGATTTTGACCCCCCAACGAACACCAACATGAAGAACAAAAAAGGGCATTAATTAATATAGGGTAATAAATGAGTTAGGGTTTACATATTACTATACGGTACCTGGCCCTACGGTTCTGAAACCACACTTCCACCTGCCTGGCTCGCAGGTTCAAATGCTTTGCCAATGATTCTTTCTGCTTCTGCACAACCAACACATTATTAGCTTTTCCCATCATCATCATAAACCTTTCAACAAAACCAACCCAAAAATTTCTTTATTTTTCGATTGCGTGTTCAAAACATCAACACATTTGTAGTATTTTAATTTCACAATCAAGAACAGTACTATTACTACGCCTCACGCCTCATATGACTAGCATCTCAAATTTGTTTCAGGATCGCATTCAAGGATATACTATGCTACATATACTATAGTTGATGAGACGACTATTTTTTGTTGTGATGATATTTCTTTATATATATATATATATATATATAGAGAGAGAGAGAGAGAGAGTTATTACTGGGTTGAGAGTGTGGTTTTGTCTGAAGCTGTCCTCGAGGAGACGAGACTGTTCTTTGGTAAGACGGAGTTTCTTACGAGGAGGACCTCCTCCTCCATTACTGCTTTCTTCTTCTTCTTCCATTGTTATCCATTCCTCTTCTGATGACGGTACTTGGTTTATGTCTAGCTCTCTCACTGCAAGTAAACAAAGGGATTAACTGTATGTCTACCCGGAATATTAATATATTATTATTCACGAATATAACCTCTTAGATGTGATCTTCCCGAACGATAAACAGTTTTGGTCAAGAATAATCTCTTAACCCTACCAAACCTCTAGCAACAATCGTAGAAGAATTTAACCTTGTTGTCGTTATACGATCGTACCTTTTGTTTTCTTACAAAAGCAAAAAAGAACAAAAAAACAAAAAAAGGAAAACCTGATCGAGAAAAGGAACCACCACTTCGTATATCTTGTGAAACGATCGTGGAAAGTGAACGAAAGAAACCAAAAGAATGATGAAAGAAAACAAACTACTTCCACATGAAATTAAATATATATATATAGAGAGAGAGAGAGACGAGGAAGAAGAAGTAGTATGTATACATGAATCAGAGACGATTACCTGCAGATAAAGGAAGAGGAGGAGGAGGAGCAAAGCCAGGGACCGAAATGGTCAATTCCAAGCTGGAAGTGCTTCTAGGTGTAGTAGCCATGGAAGATGATCGAACTCTTCTATATATATATAAAGCAAAATCTTCGGAAGAGGATGAAAAAGATGGTGGTGGAGAAGAAGGAAATCTCTCTCTAAATTCTAAAAGCAGAGGAAAAGGTAAAGCGACAAACAGAAGGAGACAATCACATCCATATATCTAAGGAAGCAGCAGCAAGAAGGATCCATACATATCTTATAATAATATGTTAAATTAAAAAAAAAGGTGAAGATAGAAAAGTCAAATAAATAAAGGGGATACGCATTAATTGACAATTAGTAGCCTATAAATGAATTCTGAGAAATTCAATTGAAAAGGTTGGGTTTATTTCAAAAGGTTGAGAAGTGAGAGTGTGACCCAAAGAATTATGTCATTAAATATAGTTTTAATTAGGG
This sequence comes from Acacia concinna, assembly GCA_037177275.1. Classification (NCBI taxonomy): domain Eukaryota; kingdom Viridiplantae; phylum Streptophyta; class Magnoliopsida; order Fabales; family Fabaceae; genus Acacia; species Acacia concinna. The sequence goes on along the minus strand of JBAGKO010000002.1, from coordinate 13,843,644 downwards.
TTTCTTCGTCAAAGTCAAAGAACAGTATGTGACCCGTCCATGGGTGTCGCGTGGCAGGTAAGATAGACCCCCTTAAATCATCAATACCAGTAGACCAATTTTTTACTATGATAAAGCTATTATTGTTTTATTGGTAAAATATATATTAATAAAAAAAATTCTTAATCAAGTCAAGACAAGTACTATGATACCTGGTATAGTTGTGGTTATTTTTTCAGGGTTAAGGTGCAACCACCATTTGGAAAAAAATTTTAGGGACATTCGGAATTTAATGAGCAATTTTATTCAAATCCTGTGAACAGTAGAAAATTTTACCGAGATACTATAAAATTAAAATTATTTAGTTATATATTACACTAAAATCGTTCGCCGAATAAATAATTTTTAAATTGTGAAAAAGTCATTCACCTAATTTTTTCTCTCCACCTTCAATTTTTTATTTTTTTTCTAATTCTTTTACCAAAATCATTCATGTACTTATCGACTTGTAGTTTTCTCTTTCCTCCCCACAAGTCATTCATGAACGACTTCCCCTCCCCCAATATTTTTTTATTTTTTTATTTAGTGGGAAAAATTACAGCTACGTGCCCATTTTTTTTCCTTCACTTTTCAATCTCTTTTTAGATTTAATTAGAGTTACAATTAATTCCCTTTCATTCACTATTTGCTTCTTTTCTCCACCCTTTATTTTATAAATCTAAATAAATAGGAACAGATTTATTCTCCAATAAAAAGAATTTGGAACAACTTTATAAAAAGAATATATTTTATCATGACAACTGAAGATATATATAAATATAACTTTTTTACAAATATAACATCATATATTCAAGATCTACACTTCTATTTATATATGATCATCTTGTGTTTTTTTATATTTTTAATTTTCAAGTTTTTACATGCATATTTCATTTAATTAGTTTAACTGGATTTAGATAATAATGTTTTTAAGTCCATAAATTTGTATCTTTTCTCATCTCTAAACTCCACTCTAAAGAAACTCACGTACTGCTCCTTAGAAGAATGACGTAAATTGACCTTAAACTACATATTTATTTAGAATCTAGTTAATTGACTGCTTTAGCAATAGAAGCGGGGTAACATCAATTTTGTATAATAACTTGAAAATTAAAAATATAAAAAAAAATACAAGATCATATATAAATAGAAGTGTAGATCTTGGATATATGATGTTATATTTGTAAAAAAGTTATATTTATATATCACGGTAGATTCAGTTATCAGGATAAAATATATTCTTTTTATAAATTTCTCCCACATTCTTTTATTTAGGGAGATTAAATCCGTTCCTATTTATTTAGATTTATAAAATAAAGGGTGGAGGAAAGAAGCAAATAGTAAATAGAGGAAAATTAGTTGCAACTCTCTTCAGATCCAAAAACATAGTGAAAAGTGGAGTAAAAAAGAGGGCATGTAGCTGTAATTTTTCCCACTGACTAAAAAATTAAAAAAAAAATTTGGG
>JBAGKO010000002.1:13812116-13841403 GCA_037177275.1 Acacia concinna | reverse complement strand
GGGATTAAAACATATATAGGATGGGCATTGGAGAAAAGTGATTATTGAACTGGACTGTTCGGAGGCGTTGAACTTATTACGGATGGGGTAGGCAGATGATCATCTAGATGGGTCTTTACTTGAAGAAACGAAAAACAAGGTGGAGAAGGAATGAGATGTTCAGATGAATGGTGTAGTCAAAATACTAATATCGCGGCAAACACTTTAGCTAAAGAAGCTTTATGGTGGGCTGTTGGAGTTTATTATTTCTCTTTAATTCCTAATTTTTTTTAATTCAATTTTAATGTTGGACTTGGCTGACATACGTTAGCTTGAGCTGTTTGTAATAAAAAAATACACGCTGGATTTTTTTATTTATTTTTTTGGTATAAAGTGGGGCTATTAGCCCAATCTATTCATTATATGCTGGATTTTATCATCATGTTTCATGAAGCAGCAGAAAAGGTTGAAGAAGGAACCGGGATGCCCTTCTCATACGTAAGCATCTGTAGTGTAACAAAAAGTTCAGTTCTTTCAATTATTGATTTGTAATTGAAACAGCAAAAGACCTGCGAAGCGATGTATAACCAAAAACTCAACTAAATGTACATGTCCCTAGGCTGCATCATCGAACAGAGCAAATTTGTTCATTTCTTTTCTCACAGTAACAGACGTGCAAGCTTCCACAGATTTTAACTACTGCAAATTCTGCTAAAGACAGAGATACAACATGACCGAAGAAAAGGGCAAAAGAGAGTACACAGATGCACCTTTCTTACTTACAAAAGAGAAGCTTGTCTTTGGGTTGGAGCTCATGAAAACTAACACAAAAGTAAAACTCGCAGCCCAGTACGGCGGTACATCAGCAAATTTACAAGTAAACTACATCGCTTAAAGCCTAAAGCCCAAATCAGAGTAAAATACAAAATAAGAACCCATCAAATCGAATCACAAAATGAGCAAAGGTAATTTCTAAATACCAAATGGGGACTCAATCGCCAAGCAAGCAAAGCGGCTGTCTCATGCTAAGTTCCATTTTAAGCGCAGGGAACAGCTCCAAATCATGGGAAGTACTTAGAATTTTCTGCATGCAAATAACAAAGTTAATTGAGTAGTCATAGATTTAAGCACTGATCATGCAGTCTGCTAAGCAATAAATCAGAATAAGGAGAAATAAAAGTTCATACTTGTAAAAGCAAGCAGACCAATTTCTAAGAAATAATGTTATCACCAAATATAAGTTAGTAGACAACTGTAAACTCATTCGGAGAGAAATTTCTTGCAGCTGCAAGCAGCATGTAGTGTGGTATTCCAAATTAGGTAGCATACTAGTACGTATGTAAGAAATTTACCAGTGCAGCAAGGTGCGAATCCTGTAAGATATTCCCATCAACTTCCAGTCTAGCAATAGGAAACTCCGGAAGGTGTCCTGATTGCTTTTTTCCAAGCAAGTCACCAGGTCCCCGTGTTAAAAGGTCCATTTTAGCAAGGAAAAAGCCATCTGATGAATGCTCCAGTGCTTTCAATCGATTTAGGCTACCAGCAGCCGATGCTATTAGTACACATCTAGATTTCCTTGCCCCACGTCCAACGCGCCCTCTAAGTTGGTGCAACTGAGCAATCCCAAATCTCTCAGCATTCATAACAACCATCATAGATGCATCTGGAACATCAACACCAATCTCAATCACTTGAGTGGAAAGCAGGATATGCATTTCTCCAGTCCTAAACCTTCTCAATGCTTCCTCTTTTTCATCACTTTTCATTTTCCCATGTAACAAACCACAGTTGTATCCTTGAAACCGTTTTGATATGACTTCTAGGTCTGCAGAAGCTGCACGAAGCTGTGGTAGCTGTTCAGATAGTTCAATAATAGGGTAGACAAGATATACTTTCCCCCCGTCTTTCAACTCATCCATCATCATCTGCCATATATGAAACAATTTACATCATAATAAATAAAAATGATCCAAATTATAAAACTATAAATCACTTATTTATTAAAATTCAACATCTTATATCTGACAAGCTATCATGCTTAAACCTTTTCTCAGGATTCACCAACTATAGAGTGACAAATTGGAAGGATCACATTTATAGGTTCACATATTCTTCCCATTTCCATAAAAATGTTGCTATCACAGATATAACATACGTATCCTCGCCTATAACACTAGGGTCAGGAGCACACCAAAATAAAGAATGGAAAGAAAAGTGAATTTCCAATAACAAAGCATCTGATTCAGTGTGTGGAATGAGTGCCTGATCATGCATACAAAGGAGATACTGATCCCTGACATATAAAAGAAGACTGAAGCCTATGGCTATCACTAAACATTAATTGCCTAAAATATTAAACTGTGCGCCAGTTCCCAAGAACAAAGGTAAGAAAATAACAGAAGCATCCAGAAAAGATGAGAAAGCAATAATTATGTACAAGATTTTAAGAATTGTCACCTTGTAGACATACTCATATCCATTTTCATTTCCTTCAATTGCGTATGTTTGAACAGGAATTCTTCCAGGAGGCAAGTCGGTTATCTGTGATTGGAAGCCAGAAATAGTTCTGTTAACAATTGAAGAGCATTTTGCCCACTAAATTGATAAAGTTGGTACAAACACACCAAAGTAAGAGTAAACAAAAGAAAGCATAAATTTAAGTCTTAAATTTTTCTCTCTTTACTTTTCCTTCTCTATTGATGAAATACATTGACTGCATCACTAAAAATCTGTCTAGACATCATAAGCAGCATAAACTGCTCCTTAATGTTTCCACATTAAGGTTTCAAAGGCTTTGTGACAGTTACGACAAGGTAGAAACAAGCAGAAAACAATATAACGGAAAAATTCCCAAGGTTCAAGGGATTGACAAAGAACTATTAGAGATGCCTACCAAGGCCTAGTTCTTAATCTGGACGCCAGTTCCTAATAGGAGTCCTGTTAATGCGTGCTGTAGATTTGCAGAGCAGAAAGCCCTGTCTCCAAACACCATATGCATGTGTGTCCCTTTAATTTAGTTTTACATTTTTGGGTGGTGGTTTCAGTACTTGTTTGGGGTCCTTGGTAAGAATTGGGTGTGGCGTCTCAAATTAGAGAAACTCTCCTGGTAATGATAACAGATTTTATTAATTGAAAGGTTGACAAGGTTTTCAGAAATGTGCCATCTTCACTTTGTTTTTTTGTGTACTTAAATGAAAAGCTCACAGAGGTTCATTCTTGTCTCTTGAAAATCTATGGGATGGGTTTAGTGTCAGCGGCTTCATTATGATGTTCTGTCAGATATGCAGATGGTGTGTTGGGCACCTCTATTACATGTTTTTAAGCTAGTGTTCAGTGTCTTTATCTTTCTTGTTGGTTTTTTCTTCTATAATAGAATATTTCATACTCCATTCATTTTCTCTCTCCTCATCTCAAAAAAATTATTTTATCCAAGAACATAAAACTTTGAATAGCTCCAAAGATATTATGATATACTCCCTCCAATCCTTTCTATCAGCAACAACTAACAAATCACGTAAAACAAATTGTTGGTCAAAATCAGTTATAAACGTGCAAGAGATGTAATTTTTTTTCCAAATATAGATGACAAGTGTGAGAGAGAATGAGTGGGAAAGAGAGATGAAATCATGAAAGAGACATCTAATCAATTGAGAGTAAAAATGGAAAAAATGCATTAAATTTTTAGACAAAGCCAAATTGTTGCTTATATATAGGACCAATCTAATCTAAGTGAAAAAATAAAGAGGAACGGAGGGATTAATATAGGATCAGAAGATTTAAATCTCACTATAGACATAATAAATTCAAAGGTTTAACAACCAAATAAAAAAGGAATGGTTGAGTTACATCTGAATCACAAGGACAGGAAATATTAAATACCTCAGTCAGTGACATATCACCATATAAAGCAAGAGCAAGTGTCCTTGGGATGGGAGTTGCAGACATAGCAAGAACATGCGGAGCCATGTATACATCACTATCACTCTTTGGGGATCCATTTAAAATTGCAACTTCCATCGGAGAAGCAGATGAAGTGTAATATAACTGCAGTATAGCAGGTTGAAAGATCAAAATATTAGACTACTAAAAAGATTTGCGAATAAAATGCAGAGAAGAACAGGTTAATTGTAAAAAATGTTAATATTAGGCTGCGTGAAAGATGCAATTTGCAGTAGCAAGGAGATCATGTGCTTGTTTGCATGTATAATATGACCAAATCAAAGTTGAAAATGATAAGAGGGCCACCTTACTGTTAAACCTTCCTCTTTGAATCACACCAAAACGGTGCTGCTCATCTACCACAGCAATACGTAAAGCTGAAAATTCCACATTTTCTGATATTAAACTGTGAGTTCCTATGACCATTGAGATTTCTCCAGTCTGGATACCCTGCAAAACATTATTTAAATAAACTGCTAAGAATTTAACTTATGAGAAAGAAAGTGATATGCATTCACATCCACACCTTACGAATCAGCCGAGACTGTTTTAGTGGGGTTGAACCTGTGAGTAAAGCAACTGTGGGTCTGCGCTTAACCTCAGCCAAATTTTCTAGCAAATTAAGCAACTGCTGAAAATGCTGGATTGCAAGCAACTCTGTTGGAACCATGAAAGCTGCCTAAATACAATACAAGAAAACACATTATTATGCATTTAATTCTAAAATTTTTCTAAAATGGATAAGGATTCTAACAACAATAAACAAACCTAGCAATCACAAGGATGATGCATTACAGATCCAAGAATCCAATGAAAAGCTAATAAATCATACTAGACACACAATATAACAAGATGGGCCCAAAAAAAATCTCAGTTGCTATTTCCTGAGTGTCTAGCTCTGTTTCACAATCCACCAGAGCTTGTTGCCCCAGTTTTGCAGGTGCAGTGCTGTTTTCTAAATATCATTAACACTGGATTGACAAAGGATTCCATCACAAAATAAATATGACTTACTTGATATCCTGAACCAATAACCTCCATGCATGCCAGAAAAGCTACCACAGTTTTCCCGCATCCAACATCACCCTGTATGTCACATGATAACTGCAGATGAGCACATTTTATAGCAGAAGATCATCCTGATGGACCTAATCAAGCACAATCTAAGAAGCTGATCACTTATGGCAGAAACGGAAAGGGTGTTGGGCATCTATAAGGCTCTAAGCCTTTCAGGACTTACACAAGAAAGAAAAGATGAAAGAGAGAAATGACTTGGAAAAGAAAGAAGAAGGAAACAATAAAAACAACGGCCAATTTAGGAGGGCAATATAGTGTCAGGCAGGGGTGAGAGAGAGGCAGCTTGGTCATGAATTAGGAGTTATAACCTCTTAAATGGTAGATACTGGTTTATTGTGGGGTTCCTTTTATTTTCGTGCATTTGAGTCTTAATTTCACTGGGTTTAGCTTCTATACCAGGTAATGTAAAGAAGTGTGCAACTCAGCAATTGTGGATAATGAAAAAAGAAATTCAGTTGCGTCCCATCACATTCAAAGACAGGAAGTATGCCCACCAAGGAGGAGGAAACAATTAGAAACAGATAACCTACTACTTGATGATAAAGGAACAGAAGGATAGAGAAATCCAAACCTGCAGTAGTCTATTCATAGGGACTGGCCTTTTCAGATCCCAAATAATTTCAGAAACAGCACGAAGTTGACTAGATGTAAGAGTATATGGAAGTGCCTCCAGAAACTTCTTGGCGAGGCATGACCATTTCTCTATACACACAGCATTATCAGCAGGTTTCCGATACTTATCTAGCAACACATCCTTTTCTATTTTTGTACCAAGACCTTCAAGCATTTGGAATAAGCGGCCTAACTGAAAGGTTGATATAATAGGGGGCTAATTTATATTATCAAATGATATGAACTTACATAAAAAGAGCAATGGGTCATTGCTAGAAAAACATTAGAGATTTACAGCAGGAGCAATTTTAAGTTAGGAGGGCTCAAATATATTCAACAGAAGTGATTGGCAAGGAAATCATCCATACAAGGAGCAATGGTCATTAGTGAGTGGTAACGTAGAAGTAGCCAACTAAAAGACATTCCTTTAGACGTGTGAATAGGGTAAGCAAACCAGAGGCGTGAATTAAGTAACATACAGAAAAAAGTATTCATATAATATTCAACAGATGAGACTGTAGGAGAAATCAGAATGTGTCCACCTCACCTGCAGGTAAAAGAATTCATCAAATATAAGCCTCTTGCGAGCCAAATCAGCTTCAGTAATATCCTTTGGTTTATGAATTCCAATATATGCCTGTATAGTTAACATACAGAAAATTGTATTTTCAAGTGATAATATGCAGAAACACACAATAGTACCCAGAATAAACAAGATTGTTGAGAGCTTGTTTTTACATATACTTTGTACAAGGTAATGTGTTGAGTATTAAACCCATTTTCAGGCCTTCACATAATACTTTAAGCTTATAAATTTAAAGGTTCTTTGAAAAATCTCATTCTAACAAGCGAGGGCTTAATAATGGCCTCAATGATTTTAGCATGCCTTTTCATGCAAAAGGTTTCCGGACTTAAAATGTGGTTGATAGCTACTTTGTTATCAAAATTAAACAACACGGCACTTCAACCATATCTATGAATTATAAGACTGATGGTTGAAAAGAAAAATCTCTATATTGCTTGGTTAGGTATGCCCAACCACATTGTCAAAGAACTAATTAACATAAAAGGTTAAACCATTAGCATAAACAATCAAACAATGGCGCAAGGACCCAAAAAATTATAATTATACATCAAAGATGAAGTTAAAGTCCTAGAACAACTCTAGAAAATGAGGTGAGAAACATGTGAACTTAGCAACAAACAAAAAATATTAAAGGAGCGTGCAAGATATTAACATAAGAGGAAAATTCAATAGGAATAGATGAAATTCCCAATTATGACAATTCATTATTTGATTCTTAATTCACATAAATCCTGCTTGTACTCTAATAATACAGATGAATGACCAGTGATCACTAATATGGTTCTTCAAGTGGTCCACCAGTATGATCCCCTCGGATGAAATTTTGGATGCTTACCAAAATCCAGAGATATATCTATCCTTGATCTACAAGACACAGAGAGGGAAAGGGCATTCCAACACACAAGGGAACAGATTAAAAGAGGTGTTAGAGAATAGTAAAAAAGAATATAATTTTGAATATTATCAATGTAAATTAAGGCAACACCCACTCCCCTAAGCATGCACGTCCTTAATAATTGGGGTGCACTCATGGTAACTACTCTATTTCCATAAAAGTTTCCTGATACAGAAAAAGGAAGAGGCATAACTAGTGGATTTTTTAGTTCAGTTCAAGCCAACAATATGGAAGGTAGGGACTAGAGAGCAATGAAATAAAAAATGACAGATATAAAGATACTTACATCATGAAGACTTAATAAACCAAATTGCTCGGTGACTTCTTGAGGTATTGGATCAATATTGACAGGCAAGGCTTGTAAGCCTCTGGAAGAAATAAAATAAAAGCATACATTTATATATGGCAATAAATTTTTTATCTTAACGAAAGAATATTACTATAACCCCTGATGTTTCTTATTAGACACTAGAGCACAAATAAAAAATGAGAGAACCATATATGCACAGAGAATTTCCTCATCAACATGCCAAATATATGGTGAACCATGACTACTTCGTTAAGAAGAATACAGAGGCAGCGCTGAGATATTATGCTGCATTGCAAAGTAAGCATGGCAATTTAAAAATGAAAGCGTTCCTTTCCAACTAAGGGTACCATAGAACTAAAAGGCTGCATACGGCCGCAGCATTTTGAACTCCTTCCCAAAACCATGTGAATTTGTCTAAAGAAACAATCCACAGGTTATAAGGTTATCCAGTGCCTTAGTCTATAAGAAAGACAGCTACAAAGAGGTATTCATCAGTAGATTTTGAAACATGCATGATTCACGATACACATAACAGGGGATAAGGTTATCTTTCATCTTCAAGCCTACACCATTGATTGACACTTATCCTATTGAATACTTGTCCCCAAACAAACGACATGACCTACAAAATAGCCTTAAGCTTCCAATTTGGCCCATGAAGAAGAACACAGTTACTTTCAGAAGTAGTAAAAAATTAAAACTGATACAAGAAAGAAAACCAGAATGATCAAGAGGCAAACCATCCCGCCTGAATTAAAAGGAACATGATTTGAGATCTAGAAGGAACAATACGTATAGAACACCAAGACAAGGTAAAGCCTGTATAGAAAAAAAAAATCCCCCATCACAATATCCACCCTAAACCAGATGAAAATTCCACTTCTGCCCTTTCTTAAAGAAACAAGCAATCTGGGGGAAAAAAATCCATCCCTGGGAAATAGATTTTACAAAGTTGGCGTGAGGGGAAGTAAGTGCTATATGGGCATCCTACCATTTGGATAAAAACATTGCAGTTGCGAATTATCTGGTGGTTCCAATAACACAATTGTCTCTAGCAGAAAATGGCATAATAACATCAAACATGTTAAATAAATTAGAATATCCATCCAAAAGAATGAAAACTTGGGCATTTTTACTGATTATAACTCATATTGGAGGGTCATGTATCAAATTGCAAAAATTAAAGTGGAAAAGATGGGCAGGTTGCATGCAAATTATTATAAGCCCGATTTTGAAGTGCATACCTTGCAATGACATTCTTGAGAAAATCTGGGTTCAAACCTCCTTTTGAAGGGTAGATTGGATATGGCCTTTCTTTAGCACAGAAGGACGAATCATTTCCATCATCAAGCACATCAAGATTATAATCTCTCATCTCGTAATGATTTTTGGCACGCATAGTCTTCACCTATTTTAAGAGAGCAACGAAATAAAACCATAAGAAAACATCTGAAACAAATAAGTTAGAAATTCATTGATAACTGAAGAGAAAGGCTTTTGGTAATGCAAACAGGTTCAAATACCACAACTGCCAACAAACTCTATCTATTAAAACGAAAAAGAAAGGAAAATACTTTTTTAATTTAATTTAGCTTATTTGACTTTGAACTATTTCTAGTGATATCAAGGTTGATGATGATGTGGCTAAGAAACTATTATGCCAGCGAAGCCAGTTCAGTTGGTCATTGACATGAAGGTTAGTCGCCGAGAGTACCAGTAGGAAGAACCCAGTTACAAACTTCAGTGTTGGAGATCTCAGACCCCCTAGCTTAATTTCCTAGATCTTTCCTTCTACAAGGCTCAATGGATGGGTAGTAACTAGGAGAGACTGTTTTCTGATTTCAAGGGATTCAGTTAGAGTTTTTGGCTACCATTTCTCTCCTATGTAATCGTAGCATCATTCAAATAAAACTATGAGAATTGCAGAATCTCCACATCTTCTCCTCTTCTACTTTAAGTTTTCACAATCTGACATTATAGGGGACCGATAGAAACCAACGAGTTATATGTCCTAATAATAAATAAAAAATGTGCAGAACTATAAGAATCAATGGAGTAATTAAATTATAACTATATCCAAATATTTCTAAGCAAGTTTGTTGTAGATTCTGCCAACCAAGTCTTGATAACTCATAACAGAATTAGATGCAGCTGCCTATTTCACACAGTTTGTTTCTGTCAAACGTATTATCAACTTCAAAAATGGTATTTATGAGGTATCTGTCCATGTAAGGGAAAACCAATTCCTCCACATTGAACAATTGCAAAACAAAGAACTATGGAGGAAACGCAAGAAACTCACCTTGCCACTCACACATGCTAAATCTCCTTTTTGATGCTTCTCAGCAAGACTATTTAGAAAAGCCTTATAGGTAAAACGAGTGCCACGGAAATATTTCTTCAGATGCAAAAAAATTGTCTCTTTTCCCTTGTCAGCAATATTGCCTGTGGCATGTTGAAAAGCTGATTCACTGTCCACAAGCTGACATTCGACAACCACCTCAAGAAATGAAAAGGAAAAACTAGCTCTGACTCCCCTGCAATGAAAATACTAAATCTTATCAAGAGAGTAACACAAACATGTAAGACCAACCAATATCCTAAATGAATGGATCCACAAAGATACATGGGCATACGGGAACTGGGTACACAGAAAATCATAAAAGATACAGGTCATCTTACCATGTTAGAAAAGCAAGGGGAGAAATGTTTTGGAAGCCATAACCACAATTTTGGTTAGGCTCATACTTATAAACATATTCAAAAGGTTTAGACAAAATATATAAATTTTGAACAAAAAGTTGTCATTAATCGAGATCTCTTATTCAGTGGCTTAATGGAAGAATAGGTCTTTGATAGAGCACAACGACATCGTGCCATCCATTTAGTTGAATCCACTAGGTAGGTTAAGGCTTTTGTTGTTGTTGTGAAAATTTTCCTTATAACGCCCTTTTTTCCTTTATATAAATGAACTTGCATTGAGAGAGAAGAAAGATGCAAAAGCAATTAGTAACCTTAAAAGGCCAGATTGGACCTTCCATGCGTTGAAAATATTGTTGTCTACAGTTAGCAAAATAAGTCTATGAAATTATTACATGAGTTCCAAGTTTCTTCAAGCACAACAAATTGAATGACAGCATCATATGTGCCTTTAGGTCATATATGTCATTCAATGTGTAAGCAAATCATGCAATTCATTAGTCTCAACTCACAGCCATCAATTGCCTGCCATATTAAGCAACATCAATTATGAAATAATTTGCAATAAACCTCATCATGTTGCATGAATACCCGTTTTACTATATGCATGATGGCAAAGCAAGTTGCTTCAACTATGTTCAAGTATAGTATCCCACCCTCATCCAAATGACGAAGCAAGATTTTATATATCACTTAAAATTGAGATTAAAGCAAAAAGATAAGTATGAATATATCTGATCAAGAAAAATGAGAAATTAAAAAAAATAGAAGCTACCTTGATGATAAGATTTTTCCAACAAAAATCAAATACTGCCCATCAGTAATTTGAGAATGTGCATTCTGTAGATCAGCATACGTTCGTGGAAAATGGTGAAGCAATTTCCGTAACTGCATGGCAACAAGAGGATCAACATGCATCCAAACCAATTTTTGAAATTGAAATCCAAAGAACATGTCTTTCAAAGTCCAAGCATTTCTGGGAACTCACTGTGTGAAAGCCACAGTTTTCTAGCTGCTGGCAATTTCTCTTACTTAATCCAGGTATACAATTAATAGACTTGTCAAGCAATAACTCAATAGGAGTAAGTTTGAAGCGGGACTGCAACCCTACTTTCCCATGACAATCCTCCTTGGAGACTTGATGATCCAATTTTTCTTCATATATTGAAGACATTGAATGATATAAACGACAAGTATAAGAATCTTCTTCTCTTACAGAGGAAGATTTTGCACTAGAATGATTGGCATATACAGAAGGCTGAACTTGAGAGAGGGAACTTTGCACCCACCTTGCCCCAGAAGAATCAGAAAAATATTGTTCTAAATCCACTGTTTCTAGAATGCCTGTAATTTCAGGGAGAGACGTGGTCCCATCATACAAATCCACTTGAGAAGCACTACCCAAGATGATTGATGGAAATCTTTTACATACCACAGAGATGTCCGCCTCATCTACTTCACCTTTAAGATTCATTTCAGATTTCTTTTCACCTCTTTCATTTCCATCAGGAAGGTCACAATCCATGATAACGGATACCTGTATTGATGATAAACCATATATAATGTTAGTTTCATCGTAGTAAACTACAATAAACCAAATATAGATTGCAACTGAGCAAAGCTGTGCTAGATCACTGTACATTCACACTTGCCTCACAATAACTGCCCTGCTAGTGGAGCTCAAGTCAAGTATAAGCAGTTCAAAACAAACACACCAGCTCAGATTGGAAAACAATTTAGACCTGAGCTTGATTGCTCAAATCTCTAAAACTAAGAAAGGACCATGATGGAATCCTTGTTTCAGTATTCATATTTCAGTGCACAGTTTATCCAACTCGGATTGAAATAAACTATAAAAAGCGTAGATGGTAACCATTATTATTTCTATTACAAAAGATACATGATTCGATTAGTAAATAAAGTACAATAGCAGAGGATATGATAGAAAGAAGCCAACAAAAAAAAAAAAAAACCAGAACAGATTAACAAAACGCATCCAAAGAAAAGATCACTAGTCCATCTTCATGTTTGGCAAGCAGACAATCTTTAAAGTAGCCATGAGCTGAGATGATTGTGAGAAAGAGAGTTATGGCTAGCAAGGACAAAAGCTTAAGATTTAGCTTATGATTTATCCTTGAAAACATTTACACTGTCAAAGAACCTTGCCATCCTTACTTCTATCAAGTGTATCAGAAATTTCTCCAACCTTCATGGACAGACACCAAAATTCCCAAACTTCTCCAAAAATATTTAGCAGCTATTATTGGTCATCACTGATAGTTTCAGAATTGAGAAGAAACAATTACCAACACATAAAGCAATAGAGTTTTAGGTGATTATTGAACCTGCAGCATTTAATCAATTTTAATGGGTACAACAACTCAAATAGAACTGTAGACCTCTGAGAAAACCATGGGCTTACAAACGGGGTCAACAAGAAGAAATTGCCGCCCATTTCAAGAACAAAATAAAGATCTGTAGATGGTATTTGTAGGAATAACCCTGATAAAGGATAGGACTTGGATGAATAACTCAATAAGAACATCAAGTCTAAATCCAACTTTCCACGCAAGAAGAGGGACAGCTAAATTCAAGCGCACCAAGATGAAATTAGTTTTCAGTGTCACACTGCTATTTTTGACAAAATATATCGAGGACATGATTACAGTCAGATTTTCCATCAGTGTCTCTGCAAGCTTCAGAAAAGCTCAAACATAAACTTTCAGGTCCTCCCCTAAATAAAGCAGAGTTGAAAATCCTCAGTAAGAAAATTTACTCCTCCGATCCCAGCCCCACAAGATCCCAGAAAGAACACAGATATCAAAATACACAAGCATCCACCTACCTTATTATGAAACTTTGACCTACTTCTTGAACCGGGTAGTTCAATTTCCATCAGCATCTTCTCCGCAAACTTATGCTTTAATCGATTGCACAATTTTGACAGTTTTGACGGGAGAAAATAACTACATCTGCAAAACAAATGCTTTTTGATTTGGAGGGAGAAAAAATTTTCCAACATCAAAAGCCTAAACTGAAACGAGAATCATGCACATTACCTCATTCTCCTATTCAAACAGCCCCAATGCCCTCTCTCACTTTGGAAGATTACAAAACCTCTTAATTGCTTTGCACTAGAACACTGAAAAGACACTGCAGTGACATCAGACACATGTTCAGATAGACAGAGTAAAACTACGAGAAAAATATCAAATTGTCTGACTTGTCCAGATACAAAAGAAACATATCATTGAATGCTAATGGTAATGCTAGAAACTCATTTTAAAAAGACATTAAAAGATAGTCAAGCTATCCATTTAGCCGATGCAACTTAGTAAAATAAGGCTAAGACAAGTTGGAAAGCACGTCTTCACCCGGTTGGATTGGCTTTGGCCAATGACTAAGGTATGGTTCTATATTAAAGAGCTACGTGCACATAAAGAGACTTATTCTACATAAAACAAACAACAAAATTAACCCACACTATGACGAAAAGGTGGTGCAGATTGTAATGAACGAATTATAGTGGAGATACGTAAAAGACAAAAATAACAAATAGAGACCCACTGAACTCAACTCTAGGCCCCTCACCCAAAAAACAAGAAATTTTTCTTTTGTTTTTTGGATAGGGAGCGTACACTCAACATAATTCTGGGGGGGCTACGAGAGGAGAAATGATTTCGAAGAGTACCCGAACACATGCTTGTGCAGTAGAGCTTGTTAATGTCATGTCCTTAAGAGTTCACTGCAAGAAAGAGGGAGGGAAAAAAGAAGCGTACTCAAACAGTATTTTAGAGGGGCAGATAAGGTAGAGAGAACAGTTAGCATAGAAGACAAAAGACATTCTAAACATACAATTCAGAGCATTGCTGGAAGGGGTGGCAATAGCAGCATGCAATAGAACAAGAGCTTTCAGAAGATGTGAACACACATGTTTACGCCTATTGAAGCCTCAGACGCATACAACTAAAACATATACCATAGCATCTTGCTGTTAAGAATTATGTCAAAAAATTATCCGTTGCTTACAGCTGCTGTCTTTGAAGAAGCACCACTGCCACTATCAAATTGATATAGTTCAGCACAGTACTTATCGACGTCCGTCTTCTACTTCCGGGAAAGCAACGATGGTCCTAACCACCGGGCACCGGTCCTTGCAAAATTTTTCGTGGACAGTAGCTCAATTGACTAAACAAGCAGAATCAGAACTCGAGTCCAACCTTAAAGGCGCCCAGTCTTCAGGCCCAAAGAAATCGGATGCATCTGTCCGATTTTACGTTGTCGGGGTATATATGTGTGTATATGATTTTAATATACAGTATATAGGTTTGGTACTATGTATGTACTATTATATAAAGAGTATATTACAAAATATCAAGTATTTTTTCACTGTTTTTCAATCGTCATCATATTTATTAAAGGAATAATTTCAGAAAAATGCCTCCCCAAATTCCAAAACTCTAAAAGAGATGTTAATATTTCAAAAAAACCCTATGATACTATAGACCAAATTGAGGTTTTGAAATTCACTGATATGAATAGTAGTATTTTTCACAATATGAGTAATAGTTTTCGCAAGAAGAGTAATAGATTTCACTGGTCTATGTTGGTTCGTTTTATTAATCACTCTTTCCCCTTCAAAATTCGCTGACACGAACAATAGTGTATTTTCACCATTTGAATAATAGTTTTTGTAAGAAAAGTAATAGTTTTCGCTACTTCGTGTTAATCACTTTCTCTCTCTCCTCCTCTGATGGTACTGTTTATCTGACACTGACACTGATATTAACACTGTTCATTTGACATAAGAGAGAGAGAGGAATGTACCCGTAACGTGAACAGTGTCGAATTTTCATCATTTGAATAATGGTTTTTATCATAAGAGTAATGGTTTTCGCTACTTCATGTTAGTCACTGTTCATGTCAGCAAAATTTTAAAACCCCAATTTAGTCCATAATACCTACTAGTCTTTTTGAAATATTAATATCCCTTTTAAGGTTTTGGAATTTGGAGATGTATTTTTCTAAAATTTTCCCTTTATTAAATTTCCGGGAGTTCCAGTTTTTGTTGCAGAAAAATTCCGCAAGATATCATCATGTCAAACATATATTATTACTTGAGGAGATATCTGTAAAGTGTAAACGGGACAAGCATAAACCAGAAAGAACTTCTATTCTAGTTTGATGATTCAATTAGTTTATGAACTCTTCTTTTTTTTCAGGCCAAAAAAAAACAACGGACTCTTTTTTTTTTTATTTATTGGTTTGGAAAAAATAATTCATGAACACGTTTGCACCGGTTTTATCAACGTCCTTCTTTTCTTTTATGCGTGTTAGAATTATATTTAAAAAAATTGATAAAAAGTAAATAAAAAAGCACAATAGGATAAAAAGAAGTATTAAAAAAAAGAAAATATGTATAATGTGCTGCATAAAAACTAAAGAAAGAAAATTGTCACAAAATAATAAAAGAAAACATAAAAAGGCATAGCGCTCAAATGAAGCCAAATTAACATTATTACTAAGTTTTTTTTTCCAGTAAATTACTAAGTTATTTGGTTAATATTATTAATAAGTTATTTGGCTTCTTATATACTTTAAATTTATAATAATGAAGCATTTATTTGTAAATATTGAAAACTAGGATTACATGGATAGCTATCACTTTGGTTCCTATTATAAGTTTTTTTTTTACCAATAAATTTTGTCCTTAATATAAGTCCAATTTTAAAGTATTAAATGACGTTGTTTCAATTTTGTCCTTAATTAAAAGAAGAGAGGGAAGAAAAAGTTAAAAAAATAATATTTATAAATAAAGATAAAGTTATAAATTTAGCCTTTAATTATTGGCTTAACTAATTTTCTTTGGTGTGTAAGAATTAGTTAAAAAAGACTTATAATAAAGACTATAGTGGTATGCATCTTCGCTTATAGCAATATGATAAACGGTTTTCTAAATGGTAATGTAATATTCTTTCAAAAAACATTATTGTCACAAGAAAACTCATAAGAAACCACTCTTTGCATGTGTATCTCCATAAAAGCAAACTTGGTTGTGTCTACAGGTTGCCAAGGCTTTATTACAGGGATCATGTCCTTCTCATTGAATGTGAGGACCTCCATCACCATTGTAGTAGCTAGATACTGCTTTGTTTTATCTTCATACGTTTGCTTGTGTTTGCTGTTTAATGTGCTTTGGAACTTTTACAGTTTTACTTTAGGGTCTTTGGACTATATTGCCAGTGTAAATGACATTATCTTTTTCTGATGGCCGAAAACACTATAATAATGCAGTTCACTTGTCACAACAGGATTTTGAGTGGGGGAAAAATAGGCAATAAACATGTTTTAAAGCATTGTTCAGTTCGTTTTTGCAAACAGTGAGATTAATAAATTTGATATTCTATATAAATGACGATGCAAATAGAGTTCATTAAATGACAAGCCCCGTTATGTGAAGTTCGCGCAAATGTTTTGCTATTATAACTCCAAAAAAATATTGCGCATAAAGATCTAAACTCGCATTTACACACACAAACACAAAGGAAGGGGTAATTGAACGAAGGGCCAACCGTAACAACATTGCTTGATAGGATAAATTCCAACAAATGATAACACTGAGGAAAGGCGTCACTCAATCTCACTAATCAGAGACCATTCAAATCCTTGACATTGAACTACTTGTTTCAAGACCATGACAAAACTAATGAACAAAAGTGAAGGAGAAATAACTTACAAATCATCAATATCAATATTTATTATATAAAATCAAATGGGGAAATAACTAACAATTCATGAATACTGCGGCTTAAATTATGTACATCACATGAAACCACACTAGCTAGTTTCAATTTTGAGGGGGATAAATTTCCCATAGTGCCACTGTTGTGTCCTCTGATGCAGAGGCCATAGTTTTGCAATCAGATGAATAAGTGACAGCATTGCACTGCAATGTATAACCACACGTCATGAGAGTTATATATATCTCAAGGCAGACAAGAAGTTCTCTCACGCCAAAGCATTAGGAGATAAATCAGATATATGAAACAACTAACATACCGTCGCATGATGATACTTCAATATTGCCAAAGCATTTCCTTTGTGATAATTATATATCCTCACCCTGCCAATAACATGAAAGGGATAGCAAGGTCATACAGCGGGTCTTACATTGCACCACGTAGGCAGTCATTTTACATCATACACGCAAATTACTTGCAGGGTTAACAAGGAAAGGGGTGGTAGGAGAGGTCTCTCGGTTTGATTGTCAATACTTTTGTAATTTACCTCATGCGGATGTTCATATTTCCAAGCAAATCTAACGATCTCAATCTATAGAGGTGAAAATAAAACATTCCATGATGTGTAGTTCAAACCATATATACTTTCCCCACAAGAACTTCAACTTGGCACATGAAACTTGATATATTTTTCTCGTAAATCAGAAACTACAGGCACGGATATTAAAACTAGCTTATTCTGATCCATCTTCAGCGGGGAGTCTCTAGAATGAAGTAAAATTAAACATCCCATCAAGGATATACAAAAAAGAAAACATGCTAAATTCTGATTGATTAGTTGAAGAGAAGAAAAGGCAAGCATAAAACCAGTAATGCATTTACAACCTATGGTCCCAGCCAGCAGTAGCAGCAATTTTTCCATCCGGTCTAATTGAGGTGCTTGATATTCCAGGTCGCTCCAAATTGATTTCTCTCTTGACCACACATGTACCCTTAAGACAATATATTGCAAAAAAAGAGAACACGGTTCATAAGTTATGAACTGCAAACTGAAAACCATTATATAATACAATCAAGCACTCTGTAATTCTTTGTTCACATGGGCTTCACAAAAACTCATTATTGACCATACCCACTCACTTCATGATGTTTAATTAGTAGTTTACAGGATATATCACGATTCCCTGTTAATCTCTTTGTTTTTTTATGAGAACCTAGAAAATGAGTGGTTAAAATTTTCAATAAATTGGCATCCAAGTTGAGGCAGGATTGAAGTATGATGCCTCATGTTTTGTGCCACCGGTGGTTATTGGAATAATAACTGGGTATTGCCTTGCAACAATGAGTATCACCGATATAATCTCAATCCATGGAGTCTATTGCACTCTTTAAAGGACTCTGCTAACATCAATCCTTCTCAAAATACAAAACAAATTATTTTACAACAATAAATTTTAAATTTTTTGTTGCCATGAAATTTTTCTCATTCCATTAACAATAAAATACGAGCAACTAGTGGCTCGTGGCAAGATCTAAAGAGAGCACTAAGGCATGGCAAAGTTACAAGTACCATGCTTTCGATAACACAGTTTACACTTTACAGAAGCATTACAAATAAGCAAAAGAAAATTTTATTGGATGGGAGATGTTTCAGTAGAAGAAAGTTGATAAAAAAATTACCGTAGAATGCTCCAAATTATACATTACAATCTTGTCATCTGCAGCTCCCGATATACCTCCTTTGCAAAACCCATCAATACAAACACTGAGAACTGCAAAAAAGACGGGCAACTTAACAAATTTTAGTCAACGAAATAATTCCACAAAGCTTAATGGTGCTAGGGGCAACACCTGGCTCAGAATGGAACTTCACAGAAGTTACAGGAACTCCAGGACTCCGTACATCCCACCAAAGCATGGAACCATCTTCATATCTATCACATCCAAAATACGATATTAGAGAAGGCAATTATGCTATAAAAAAAATTAAAATTCAGATGATGAAGACATGGTTTATAAAAGTACAGATAACAGAACCAGAGTAGTCCCGATTCTAATGATCTTAACAATATTCACAGGGAATTGACGTAATGATCAAACATAGGCACAGTTAACACAAGATGTTTTTAATGACACTAAAAGATGCAATTCCCCAATTGGAGGAATAATTTCAGCTGGCAAGGATGATTTAAATCCATAGCTTATTGACACAAATTTATAGTTGGTCATATGCTTTTACATCACGGTAATAAAGAGAATACATGCTAAGGTAATGACTGGGTATGATATTTGGTAAACAACGGTTAAAAAAAAAAATCAAATAAGCTCTAATAATTGCCCCAACAGGAACTTGATTACAGATAAATGCCAAAAGCACGCATGATGTCTCAAGCAATGTGTCAAAAGATACCCCTCATTTAGAATAGTGTGGCAATATTATTAAATTTATAAATCAATACTACATATCCAAGCTTCAATAGGAACAGATGGAGAAGATGACAAAAAAGAGGATTACCATACCCAGCCAAGACATTTAGAAATCCTTGAGATTCAGGAGGTAAAAATAATTGAAGCGCCATGCACATTCCTGTAAAACACTTGATGCTTAATTTTAAAGCAAAAAAGGGAGAAGTAAAGAATAGGAAACATAGTAAGGTGTAAGGACTGAAGATGTGAGTATAAGCATGTAATAAAAATAAAAAAAAAATCTTAATAAATAACATAGCACTGAAAATATATGTCCACATCAATAAAGATTCGGTGCTTGTCTCTTATTAAGACATGCAGTGGGTAGCAGACAGCCTACCTGTGTGATAAAGTGAGAATTGCATAAATATAAAATTAAAGAATAACCTAAGCGATACATATTTCCAAAAAGATGGCGAACTGCTAAAACATCAGAAAGAGCAGAATTGAACCTCTGTTTTTATCGCAGACATTAGAGGAGCTACTAGGAATATTTGAAGGTAGTTGTGCAAACTTTTTTGCAGACTTGAGGTCCCAAAGTTCAACCTTCACAGCAAGCACAATAAACAGTCATGAAGTAGCCCAGAATTTTTCCAACAAGAATACATCAACAAAGATAAAAACTGGTATACTTAAATCAAACGCCCACCAACCTCGGAAGATTGCTCCCCTGACAAAGCCACATATTCTTCGGGACATGCTTTATCTGAAAACAATGAGGTCTCATCAATCAACAGATTCCAAATTATAACAGTCCTAGTGCGATGTAGACCAAAGACAAATGAAGAACATAAAAGAAATCACCAAAAAGAACACAAGATGAAAAATCTAATCGATCATGAAGAATCGTCCTAAAACTAGAAGAGGAACTGCCAAAAAAAACAGCATATAAATAGTCTGAAAATTTCATAAAAACTAAAATTTACTCACCTTCAAAGCTTTCAGAATTACTTTGGTTGGACTGAGTCTCTTCTCTTCTAACCTCCATATTTTCCTTATCAGAATTTCCCTGTAGCTCCATTCTAAGGCTATCTCTCGATGCATTCTCTTCTTTAAATTTAGGCCAAGTGAGAGGCTTCTTCACTAAGGAGAGCTTGCAAAAATGGTAAGAGTTTGCCTTGATTGTAAGATACGGAATCCTAGGAGAGAGTTAATTACGAGGGAGTAAGATGATAAGTAAGAACGACTTGTAATTGGTTTATTTATTACCATTACTTGTATCTGGGAAAAAGAGTATGAGTCATGTTTAAAGTCAAAGAGAGTTTATTCAGCGTTGATGATGATAATGTAGGGTGCTAGTAAGTATGAAATTTAAAACTAAAATCTCAAAGAATGCAAAGCAAACAAAAAAGGGAAAAAACCGCAACAGAAAATATCAAAAACAGAACAAAGAATAACTTCACAGATATGGTTGTGTACCTGGACAAAGCACCATCACCAATATCCCAAAATTTCACAGTTCCATCCCTACCCTGGCTAAAAGAACAAAGAACAACTTCAATCAAAATGAAAGTCAATAAAATAAGCATATGAACTCCCACAACCTATTTATCGAAAATATAGAATGGCAAAGTGAGGAATGAACGTAAGCACCTGAGAAATTTATTGGTTCCAAGGGATGCACTACTGGCAACAGCAATAATCCCATGTGCAGCACTATGTATCCTGCCATTTGGTATTGCATCTAAATTATTTGTACAATTGGTGAACTCCAAAAAGAACTCCAATATTTTTTAAGCAAAAGGGGGGCAAAAGGCTCTTTGCATGATTATGAAGCAAAAGGATTACAAAGGCTAATGTTACCCAAACATGAAGAAATGGATACCATGCAGATGACACAGTTCGATGTTGAATAGTATCCCAAATCCGTAGTTCACCATCAGCAGAACTGCAAGCAAGAAGACGATGAAGCCGCTGGTTGAGCTGAACTAATTATATAGGGAAACAATTAAATAGAACCGTCACTGCTACCAATATCAAGAACAATCAATGCCAATTATGAAAAATAATACAAAAATGAAATTGTTTACCCGGAGAATAATATGGATTTAAATGGATGAAAACAAATGTCCATCACAGAAGCACGGTGGCCTCGCAATACTGCCACTGGATCGGGTGGCGGCCTTTTGTTCATTCTTTCTCTTTCTCGTTCGAATGTAATTTAAAAGTTTCGGCAGAACCTTCAACTAACTACTGGAAGTAGCGCACAATTTCTCCGTATGGCGTCCTGAATTTCATCCTCGTATCAAGTTCAATGACTGTGACAAGTGCGTAGCATGCAGTGACGTGCTAGCGACCGTGATTTGTGCTTGCTACTGCGGTGCTTTTACTTTGATTTCTAAATCATTAGGAAGCGAGGGCAGAGTCTGGTGGAGGTGAGAATCCAAGGTAACCGTTCCTTGGAGAAGTGGAGGTAGATAGGGCGCAATTAAAAACTGTAACAGGTTTCTAATTGTCCGTCGAAGATGGTTGCTGCCTCCAGCAGCAGAAGAATGGAACCGAAGAACCGAGTCCTCCTCGCGTCCAGCTGTTCGACGCCGGGAAGGGGAAAAAAGTCCAGTCAACGGTAGCTCCCCTCTCAGTTGGCTTCGTCGAACCCACCTCCCAGTTCCCGGATAAAGAACAGCAACGACGACAGTGTGCCTCAAGCCTAGGGCGCGTCTCTGTTCCCCTGATTCCGTTCGCGTCTCCTCTCTTCGATGAAGACGATGAGCAGTGGCAAGTGCAGCCTCCTCCCTCCACTCGTCCAATTCGCGCCTCGTCAGGTTTGTCCCGTTCAAAAATCTCTTTCCGAGTGTCGCATGTGAACTGGGATTCGGCGCTGCCTGACACAAAACTGCAAAAAGGAGAGGCTTCCTCTTTTTTAAAACAATTATTTAAAACTTTAAAATACTTTTTTAAATAGAACTCAATATTTTAAATTGATTTTGTCTCGTAAATAATTTTATTTATATTATAAAATAATTTTTAAGAGTACTGAAAATATAATGATATATAGATTGATTTATTTTTTATTAAGATTTTATATTTTATCATTATCACATTCAGTAAGTTAAATTATTTTTCTAGTTGTAAGATATAATAATGGTAAGATATAAAGTTTTAGTAAAAAATAGTTAAGTCTATATATCATTATATTGTCAGATATTGGGTGTCATTGTTAGATACTAGGTGCTCCTAAAAATTATTTTATGATATAAATAAAATTGTTCAGAACACAAAATCATTTTAGAACATTGGGTGCTATTTAAACAAATATTTTAGGGTTCTAAATAATTTTTTTAAAAAAAAAAGAGGGAAAGCCTCTCCCTTTTTGGCACAAAATGGCACAGTTTTGTGCTAGGGCGCCTGTGAGGAAGAAAATCCCAGTTCGTCGTTTGTGGGAGAGGAAAAGAAAAAAAATAAATAAACTACAGTTGGATTCCTTTGGTAAACGAGAAAAGTAAGCTGAAAAGAGGAGAAAAGTATTAAATTTGAAAACTTAAATGAATTTATTACTCTCTCTTTTTCTTTGCTAAAGTAATTTTTAATATTTTTTATACAAATGAATTTATTACTCCCGTGATAGCATATAGGGGGCATTTTTAATATTTTTTTATACAAATAAAAAGAATTTTAAATATTACTAATTCTATCATAAAATTTAATAATTTTTTAACTCTACTTTTATTTAATATATAATATTAAATAAAGATAAAGTTAACATATTAATAAATAAATGATAAAATTGTATATTCACGTCAAAACTTAAATGAAGTGCTTTATAAATAGAGGAAAAAACATTCCCTCGCTGCCTTACATGTAAGACCATATGTGTACTTTTTTGAAGTTTTTTCCATGATTTTCTTTATACCAAAATTTTCCCCATGACTTAAGTGCCCGTTTAGATTAACTTTTTGATAATAGCTTTTATGGATTCCGAGGTAAGTATGTGAGAGGAGTTTTATCTGGGCTTGCATAAACCTAGGTTTCAGAAGTGAAACCAAACAAACCCTTAGTCCAAATATAGGGTTAAGGTAGGGCTTGTTTGGTTTGAAGGGAAGGGATGGAAGGAAAAGGTAATAGGTTACCTTGTTTGGCTTAATAGGAAGGAAAGGAAAGGAAAGAAAAAGGAACGATATCATTTAAATAAAATGACACTTAAATACCATTTGAATTTTTAAAACCCAAAAAGGTCTGTTAACATTTCAAAAAGACACTAAGGTACTATGATCAAATTGGGTTTTTCAAATTTAGTGATGTGAAAAATGATCCACAAACTAGCGAATTCTATTACTATTCTTACAAATCACATTAATCAACTTGCGAAAAATCCTTTCTCTCCTTTATTTTTTAAATTTGGTGGTGTGAAAAGTGATCCACAAACTAGCGAATTCCATTACTATTCTTGCAAATCTCATTACTCGACTTGCGAAAATTCCCTCTCTCTTCTGTCACGGGCAAATTTCTCTCTCCTTTGTCACTATATGTCAGTTAGTGTCAGTGTCAGATGAATAGTGCTGTCAGAGGGAGAGAAAGAAACAAATATCAGAAAAAACTGACGAAATCTATTACTCTTTTTGCAAATCTCATTACTCATCTTGCAAAATCTTGCTACTGTTCACATCAAAAAATTTGAAAAACCCAGTTTGATCCGTAATACCTTAGTGTCTTTTTGAAATGTTAACAGACCAATTTGGGTTTTGCAATTTCAAATGGTATTTAAGTGTCATTTTCCCTATCATTTATTTGGTTTAAGAGATTATGGGAGGGGAGATAATAATTAATTTACTATTTTACCCTTATATTTTTTCAAGGTTAAGCATAAAAAAATCCATGGGTTTTTACCCAAGATTCATCCAGCACTATAAGTTTTTTGGAGGTTTCAAAAGTATTCAAAATGAGATAAAAAATACCATCATCGTATGATGTTAATTGGCTTAAATTACTTACATAGAAGCTGATGTGGCCATGATAATTTCCTAACTAGCCAGTAGTAGAGGAAAAACAATTAAGAAAATAAACATGTCATCACCATGCAATCTCCTTAGTCTTACCAACTTCCCTACCTTCGAAAAATGTTTGTTCCTCACCTACCCCAACCTCAGCCTAGTTTTTTAGTAGAAGTCATTCAATCAATTATTAAGCAAAATATCTACAAATGTAATAAATCATCAAAACCATCGGTGTATGGTTAACAAAACGTGCATCAAATGAACCATACATATTTAGAGAAGTAAGAATGTTGTAGGCTGCGAGTGTATGGTTAACAAAACCATGGGTTAGAAATTTGATTTCATGGGCTATGAAGGATTTCAAATGTGATAAATCACCAAAAACCAAATCAATAATCAGTATAACAGTATCATCCCATCCAAAAACCCATATTAAGTCTTAATCAAATCGAAATGGGAAAAAAATCAAAAAAAGAAAGAACAAATCAAACCAAATTTGCAATGAAGAATAAGGGGGAAGGAGATGGAGAAGCAATGTGTTGTTTGGAAACAAAATTAGGATGCTAAAATCTCCAAAGGTTTGTTCATACGCCCTCGATCTTGCCATAACGTTGTCGTCCCTCTCTTCCCTATATGGGCTAGTGTTTCAGAGCATCGAGAAATCCTTAAAAAATGAAAGCAGGGTATCCTTTAAAAACGCAAAGCTTTTGTGAAAGAAAGAAAGGAGACAATGATGTTGAAATCCTGAAACACAAGCTTTGTGGAAGAGACGAATAAGACAAATGGATCAGGTTGATTATTGGGGAAGAGCCAAAGCATGGGCGTTAACATCCTTTGAAAAACCAAGCTTTGTGGAAGAAAGGATAAAGACAAGGTGTGACGGTGGATATAGTGGTGAGATGGTCGAAAGTGATGGGGGAGGAGTTATCATCTACGGCTTGCAACGTGAGGTAGGGGATGGGGTCTCGGATAAAGCGTATTTGCAATTGAGGAGTTTTTTAATAATAAAATAATAATATTAAAGACATTATCAATCAATTAGGGAATTATCGTGGCCACATTAGCTTCCATATAACTTATAAGCAATTTAAGTCAACCAATGGTCAATATGGCAGAGATTTTACGATGATGATATTTTTATCTCATTTTGAAAACATATAGGTACTTTAGAACCTCTGGAAAACATATGGTGCTATATGAATTTTAAGTAAAAACACACGGGCATTTCTTACCATTAACCTATTTTTTTACATATATAAAGTGTATAAATTAATTAACAAATATAAAGTATACATTTTAGATCATTTGTGCGGTTAAGTGAAGAAACTGGCTTCTTTCAATTATTTTACATAAGTAGAGATGGAATATTATAAAATAGAAATGGACAAATTAGTCACAAAATTTGGCTCCCTTAAAAAAAAACTCTAATTTGAAGGGAGCCAGAATAAAAGGAGGAGGGGGCTCATTTTTCCTCCCCTCCCATCTCCTCACCTCCAACCAAACAGACTTAAGTAGGGTATGGTTCCTAACGATCTACACAAAGAGTTTTTCATGGCTAGCACTATCCTTCTATAAGTCTATTATCCACTGGCCTTTGTGGAAGTTTATGGTATGAGCTGAGAGGATTAGTCAACCCTCTGCCAACTTCAAATATTTTGTGGTTTGAGCATACCAAAAAGTATAAATAGATTTTGGAGTTGTAAGACAGTACGGGAAAAGTAAGGGGGAGATGGAGCATATATATCATCATAACAGTAACCTTCAGAAGGAATTGGTCCAATGAGACATACTTTTCTTGCCAAAAGACTTTTAGAGTCTTTACCCCTAGTGTTCCACAGCCAGTTGAACTTGTTTGGGAGAAAAGCTATTATCAGGAAATCTTCAGAAGATGGGCTTTAATACAACATAATGGATAGGGGTAGAGAGACATAGGGGGAAATAAGCTTATATTCATAGGGATCATTAAAAATTTCAATGCCCCTAGTCTAGAGAAGAATGTCGTATATATAGGCAAGCAAGTTGGGCCATATTCATTCATAAGATCATATTCTTTCTCTTGAAAAATGGGTCTCTCATGACCAATACTAATCAAAGAGTATTTTGATCTTTGAACAATATTTAAAAATTTTAAGATTTTATTAAAGTATATAATTGAAATTATATTTTAATATACTAACTAGAATTAATAATTAGAATTCTTCAAAAAATAAATTTAAAATTTCGATATACCAAATTCCATTACATAAGCCTTTGTAAATAATTTTCTTTATTTACTTGTCCTTTATTTTAATTAGTGTGGTAGACACTACAATGGCCGAAGGGATATAATCCTCAGCCTCTTTTAGGAGAATATATTACATCACTAGCTACAACTAGAATTTCCTTCCCTATTAGCTGTTGCGCAAGAGCTTAAACTTTAACTATATACACGTAAGAATGCACAGTAAGAACAAAACATTACATAACATCAAAAGAAACATGGTGACACAACATAACTTAAAAGAAATCATGAAGTAAATGATCAAAAACATTAGGCACTAAACATGTCTAAATATCTCTTTGCACACAACATTTTTTATACTTTACTTATTCTCTACTACATTGTCCGAAATAGTTACCTTCAAGTCATCCATACATTTCATGTGAGACATTGTAACATACAATTGTTCATGCGTGACAATTGGTTTTGACAAAGATAACATAACATGATGTAAGGAATGCCTTTTCTTCTTTTTCTTTTCCAATGATGCAATGTTTGACATTGACATTTATTAACTGTCATTGCAAAAGATCTGTTAGATCCTATGTTTTGATGATAACTAAACTTATAATGATTTATAAATGCGTTTAAATTGTTTTAAACTAGAGGGAAATTACTTGAGTGAGTGATCTTAAGTAATCTTCATTTAGTAAGTATGATAAAAGATTTTGAAGTTGTTTCAGAAGGTTTGATAGTTTGCAAACCTCGAGGTTTTAAGGGAACCTTGAGGTCTGACAGCCTTGCCACAACGATAAGGTTTTGCACCAAACCTTGCTGAGAGCAAGGATTGACGGCAAATCTCAAGGTTAGTCAGTAACCTCAAGGTTTCAATCTCATTTACTCTAAGGCAAGGTTTTGGACAAACGTTGTCATTGGACCAATGTTTGCACAAAAACTTGTAGTCGGTAAGGATGAACCCAAACCTCAAGGTTGGGTGAAAACATCAAGGTTTTTATACTCTCACTATAACGGCAAGGTTTGACCAAAACCATGTTGCTGGCAAGGTGCAACCCAAACCTCAAGAGTAGGATGAAACCTCAAGGTTTCGAACCCTTCCAACGACAGTATGGTTTAGGTGAAACATTGTTATTTTAAGGAAATGAGGCAGACCTTGAGGGTGGACCATAACCTCGAGATTTGGTCAAACCTTGGCAACCCAGCAACGTTTCTCCGAAACCTTCTTATGCATTTTGAAACCTTGCTAGTGGGCCAATATGAGAGAACCCTCGATGTTAGACTTTGACCTCAAGGTTGGTAAGTATTTCTAACTTAATCTATTCACATACTCTAAATTACTTATTTGTGAAAACTCGATACCTCAATGTTTGAGTTAAACCTCAAGGGTTCAAGCATATTCTGATCTATAATTTCCAAAAAGCAACCTTGAGTTAAGATTTAACCCTCAAGGATATGATATAATATGCTCAAAACCTTAAGGATAAATTCTAAACCTCAAGGTAATTCCAGTTTATAAAATCCTCGAGGACATAACCTAGAGAATATTGATTTCTACAGATTACCTCGAGGAAACCATAAAACCTCAAGATTATTTCAAAATTCCAATTTTCCAGAAAACAGGGCATCGGAGCGTAAATCTCTTAATCATTCTAGTACTATCTTATTGATACCCACTTGTTTTTAACCTTTACAAATGACCTCTATTATATATTAAAATAGGTTGCAAGAGTCTCCAAGGACACAAGAGCTAAAATCATCTGAAATATCAATTGTGTCAGGGGCATTTAATGCTTCACCAAATTTTGCAAATTTCCAACCTACCATTATTCTCTTCCTTTAACGGCTATATTTATTACTCAGCGAAGAAATCCATAGTGTCTCTCAACGGAAACAACCTAAAGGAATGATGAGAATCTAATGGCAACAAACTGAACCTCAACGGTCATCACTTCCTCGGACAATATAAATCCTCGATCATTTATGTCGGCAACAACTGGCGATAAAAGTGAAAACTTATTAAGTGTGCTGTATTCATTATTGTCATTAACTTATTATTGTTCTTCAATGTTTATCATTCAACTCTTCTGAGAGAGTATTTATTACATTTTGAAACTCATTGTGTGATACTCAAAGTATAGGGACTTTGAGTGGGGACTTGGATTATATACTTTAAGGGAGAGTGATCTCTTAAGTGTCAATCGAGTCTGTATTGTGGTGCCAAGAGCCTGTTGAAATCTTGGAGAATAATGGAATTCAGTAAATACTGAGAACTGGACTTAGGTCGTGAATTTTGACCAAACCAGTATACTCCTTGTGTTTGAGCTTTCAAAGAAAGTTTGAAAACACCCAATTCACTCCCTCTTGGGTGATTCGCTTGCCTCAATAAGATCGAGTAATTGGAAATTGTCTTCTTCACATACGAAATAGACACATACTCTTAGAAAGATTCGCATCCATAAAGTGAATCAATACCTTTTGATTTAGGTTATATCCATTTAAACCGATTACCTTAATGACACTTTTCTTGACACGTGATATGTGAGACTTATATCATTGCAAAAACCAGTAACTTGATCTATATTCCATAACAACATTATTGGTGCTGCTACCTTCAAAACCAACCTATGTGGTAGTAGTCCAAAGTGAAAGAGCAAGCTAATCACTTGAGAGGAGGGTGAATTGAGTGTTTTAAAATTTTCAACTAAACTCAAAAACACAAAAGTTTATACTGGTTCGGTCCAACTCCTGACCTATGTCCAGTTCTCAGTTACCACTGAGTTCCACTATATCCCCAAGATTAATCACGGGCTCTTGGTGCCTCAGTACAGACT
>JBAGKO010000002.1:13794106-13811461 GCA_037177275.1 Acacia concinna | reverse complement strand
ATTCTAATTCTATTTATAGCTACTTCGTCTAAGTTTTCTGGTTTTTCAAATATTCTTAAAGCAGATTTCAAAATTCTAATTTCAATTCTTAATTTTGTTACTTCAAGCAATCTAGGCATAAACAAATAAACATAAAGAGCTGTAATATAAAGTAGGGACTAATGAGTTCATATTATCTTTTTTTTCCAAATCTCTGATATCATAATTGGCCAAATTGGTTATGATCTCATAAAGAAATACTTTCAAGGGCGACTAAAGCAATATAATCAGACTTGGAAGTGAACAAATGATTACTCCTTTGATAACCTAGACTCTTATATAGACAGTAGCACTAATTTAAAATTTTAAAATTTAAATAATACTACGTTCCTATTTATAAGACCCAGTTGATTTTTTTTGGAGAATCTTAGGAAAATCTTAAGAAAGCTAACTACATTACTTTAATACATTAAAATTTATCATTTTTTTTGAAATTATATTGTCTGACTTATGAACTAATATATAATGTAATAAAATATAATATATGATATGATTAAGTAATATAATTAACTTTTTTAAGATCTTTTTAGGATTCTCTAAAAAAGTCAACTAAATCTTATAAATAGAAACGGATGGAGTATTTATATATGATGCTCCCAAAATCATTTGTTCAATTTCCAAATTTAGAGTTATTTATAAGGGCGAAAAATCGGGCAAAAAAAAAGGGCGAAAAAGGAAAACGCGGTTTTCGTATGGCGCGCATCCGGCGCATGATAGTCCCAGTAAAGGTCGGCTGCGCGGCTTTTCGTCTATAAATAAGACATCAGGGGCAACCATCTTGCTTCTTCGTCCTGGGGAGAATTCCTCTCAGGGAAGGGTTTCCAGCCGATCCCTTTGAAGTAGCTTAAAACTGAGAAAGCGAGGGAAACTATAAAGTAGTCCAACGACAAATAATCCAAAAACCCACCAGGAAAGTGGTGGCGTCATTTAGTTTAGAGCTTAATTTCAAGCATTTCGTTCCAAACCCTAACTGATAGATTCTCTGCTCG
The DNA here is from genome assembly GCA_037177275.1 of Acacia concinna. Lineage (NCBI taxonomy): Eukaryota > Viridiplantae > Streptophyta > Magnoliopsida > Fabales > Fabaceae > Acacia > Acacia concinna. The sequence continues at coordinate 13,810,433 of JBAGKO010000002.1, read as the reverse complement.
ATCAACACAGCCATGGATATACGGTTCCCATACTCGCCGGCTGAGGTCGCCAAAGTCCGATTGGTTCAGTTTGGTATACTCAGCCCCGATGAGATTGTAATTCTCCCTACCATATCCACTTCTCTAAGTCTTCTTGGAAACCGATTGAGATGAGAATTAGATATTTTCACTAGGCTTCAGTTTTTAATTGATTTTTGTGGTTGTAAAGGTAGTTTCTGAACATAATGTTACTTGGTGTGGTTTGCGCAGAGACAAATGTCTGTAGTGCAGATTGAACATGGGGAGACAACGGAGAGGGGCAAGCCGAAGGTTGGAGGATTGAGTGATCCTCGGCTTGGTACCATTGATAGGAAGATGAAGTGCGACACCTGCACAGCAAACATGGCCGAGTGCCCGGGCCACTTTGGGCACCTGGAGCTTGCGAAGCCTATGTTTCACATTGGGTTCATAAAGACTGTACTCACTATTATGCGTTGCGTTTGCTTCAACTGCTCTAAGATTCTAGCCGATGAGGTACTTCATTCCATTCGCGAAGGATCAAGTGGATCTTGCACATCTACTTTATATATTTGGACGGGAATTTGAATTCCATAGAACGATTCTCGTCCTGCAGTTAGTGTTTACTGCACAAAATGTCAGCAAATTAGATTTTTATATCAATGAACACATGAGATCGTTTCCATGTTTGTCATCGCTTTGCCATGTGCATACATCGTTGTTTTGATGGTCGAACATTTCATGGTTGTCATGCTTGATCACGGAAGTTCAAGTTTTTGTTTTTCCATTGGGTCAGTTTATTCTTCATGGATGCTTCGTGGCACAACAATATAATTTTTGGCTGTTGCTGTCTTCACTGATAGGACTTCGTTACCTCCATTTTGATGGGCTTTTGTTTTGTGTTTTTATATTTGATCTTCTATGTTTCAAGTGTAGAAAACTGTTCACCATGTTGCAAGTATTAATTTTGTTCATTTTATAGGAAGATCACAAGTTTAAGCAAGCTTTGAGGATAAGAAATCCCAAAAATAGGCTGAAAAAGATTTTGGATGCGAGTAAAAACAAAACCAAATGTGAAGGTGGTGATGATATTGAGGTTGCTCAAGACCCTGAAAAACCAGCTAAAAAGAGTCGGGGTGGCTGTGGTGCCCAGCAACCAAAGCTCACTATTGAGGGTATGAAAATGATCGCGGAGTACAAACTACAGAGGAAGAAAAGTGATGACCAGGAACAACTTCCTGAACCTGCGGAAAGGAAACAAACTCTTACTGCTGAAAAGGTAATGATTTGAACCTACAGAACTTGTATGTCCATTGCTGCAGAATATGCGTTGATAACGACTTGTTGAATCTGTTGAAGGTTCTTAGTGTTTTGAAGAGGATTAGTGATGAAGACTGCCAATTGTTGGGTTTGGATCCTAAGTATGCCCGTCCTGATTGGATGATTTTACAAGTTCTTCCAATTCCTCCACCACCTGTGAGGCCTTCTGTAATGATGGACACTTCCTCCAGGAGTGAGGCAAGCATTTTTTTTTTAAAAAAAACATTTTAATCCACTCTTCAGTTCTTGTTGATTTTCTTTTCCTATTTCCTACTGCCTACTGTACCAGAGATATTTACTGGCCAACTGTAATATTTGTTCTTGATATGTTGATACTGGTTTTTTCTGTGTCTTGTTCAGGATGATTTGACTCATCAGCTGGCAATGATCATCAGGCACAACGAGAATTTGAAGAGACAGGAGAGAAATGGATCTCCTGCACATATTATTTCTGAGTTTGCCCAGTTGCTGCAGTTTCACATAGCTACATATTTTGATAACGAGTTGCCTGGGCTGCCAAGGGTATAATTGTTTATACATAGACATTTAGTACTCACTAGTGGTATATTTTATGCTAACTTGAACCTTTGTTGTATTTTGTAATGCATGAGGTGATAAATTCTTTTTCACACTCAATGTATGTTTTCTTATAGGCTACACAAAGATCAGGAAGGCCTATCAAATCAATATGTAGCAGGCTTAAGGCAAAAGAAGGCCGGATTAGAGGTAACTTGATGGGGAAGAGAGTAGATTTTTCTGCACGAACTGTAATTACACCAGACCCAACAATTAACATTGATGAATTGGGAGTTCCTTGGAGTATTGCTCTGAATCTCACATACCCGGAGACAGTGACTCCTTATAACATTGAAAGGTTAATTTATATGCTTTTTGTTGCTTGATACGCATGTATCTTTTATAATTCTTAACTGAGAATATTGGGAATAAAAAAAAACAGGTTGAAGGAACTTGTGGAATATGGGCCCCATCCTCCACCTGGAAAAACTGGTGCCAAGTACATCATTCGAGATGATGGACAAAGGCTTGATCTTCGATATTTGAAGAAAAGTAGTGACCACCATTTGGAGCTTGGATACAAGGCATTGCTTTTAAACTATGGCTAATTTCTAAATTATAGTTGCTCTCACTGTGTTCTTAGAACTTTTAATAATGTGGCTTTAGGTGGAGCGTCACTTGAATGATGGAGACTTTGTCCTATTCAACCGTCAGCCTAGTCTTCATAAAATGTCTATCATGGGGCACAGAATCAAAATCATGCCCTATTCTACTTTCCGCTTGAACTTGTCTGTTACTTCACCATATAATGCTGATTTTGATGGGGATGAAATGAATATGCATGTTCCTCAATCATTTGAAACCAGAGCTGAGGTGTTGGAGCTCATGATGGTGCCTAAGTGCATTGTGTCACCTCAGTCAAATAGGCCAGTCATGGGAATCGTCCAAGACACACTTCTAGGATGCAGAAAAATCACCAAGAGAGATACCTTCATCACAAAGGTTTGATTTAGACAACTCTTTTTTGTTGCATCTTACTTGATTGTTGTATGATCCTTTCAGAAGTATGATAGATGCTGCTCTTTGTAGGATGTTTTTATGAACATTTTGATGTGGTGGGAAGATTTTGATGGAAAGGTCCCAGCTCCAGCAATACTGAAGCCAGAACCATTGTGGACTGGAAAGCAAGTTTTTAATCTCATCATACCAAAACAAATAAATCTCATTAGATATTCAAGCTGGCACCAAGAAGGTGAAACTGGGTATGTAACTCCAGGTGATACAGTTGTTAGAATAGAGAAAGGGGAATTACTTACAGGAACTCTGTGCAAAAAGACCCTTGGAACATCTACTGGAAGTCTTGTACATGTCATCTGGTACGTAATTTCTGTATATAATTATTGCTATAGCATTTATACCTTTAATAATTTCTGAATACAACAACAACAACAACCACTTTCAAAATAAGAAAACTGTTTTTTTGGCGAACTTCCCAAGTCTAACATTTTGAGGTTGGGTTTGTTGGGGAAAATTCATCTTCCAATAGAATTGCTGGTTGTATCATGAAATATTCTTTATAAGAATACTGTTGAAGTTTGTGTGGTTCTCAGTGGCAATTTCCGTAAAATCTTCCTGTATTCTCCCTCCTGTTTACTGAATGTCTGCTTTGAATATAGGGAGGAGGTTGGCCCTGATGCTGCTCGTAAATTCCTTGGTCATACTCAGTGGCTTGTCAACTACTGGCTTTTGCAGAATGGTTTTACAATTGGAATTGGTGACACTATTGCGGATGCAGCAACTATGGAGACTATTAATCAGACTATTGCAAATGCGAAAGAGGAGGTGAAAAGGCTTATTAGGGATGCCCAGGAGAAGAAGTTGGAGGCAGAACCTGGACGAACAATGATGGAGTCCTTTGAAAACAGAGTGAATCAGGTGCTCACATTGTGTTGCACTGCTTTATTAAATTTTCTTGCCTTTTAAGTTGAGCCTAATGTTCTTTGATTTTTTGTGGCATACTTAGACACTGAATAAAGCTCGTGACGATGCTGGAAATAGTGCACAAAAAAGTTTGTCTGAAAGTAATAATCTTAAAGCAATGGTTACAGCTGGTTCAAAAGGAAGTTTCATTAACATATCTCAGATGACTGCTTGTGTGGGCCAGCAGAATGTTGAGGGTAAGCGAATACCATATGGGTTCATAGATCGGACATTGCCCCATTTTACAAAGGATGATTATGGGCCTGAAAGCCGTGGCTTTGTGGAGAACTCATACCTTCGTGGACTAACCCCTCAAGAGTTCTTTTTCCATGCCATGGGTGGGAGGGAAGGTCTTATTGATACTGCAGTTAAGACCTCTGAAACTGGGTACATCCAGAGGAGACTTGTAAAGGCTATGGAGGATATTATGGTTAAATATGATGGTACAGTTAGGAACTCATTGGGAGATGTTATTCAATTTCTGTATGGAGAAGATGGTATGGATGCTGTTTGGATAGAAACACAGAAGTTGGATTCATTAAAAATGAAAAAATCAGAATTTGACAAGTCTTTCAGGTATGAATTTGATGATGAAAACTGGAAACCTAATTATATGCTTGAAGAACCTGTAGAAGACTTGAAAACCATTAGAGAATTCCGGAATGTGTTTGAGGCTGAAGTTCAAAAGCTTGAAACAGACAGATACCAACTTGCAACTGAGATAGCAACTACTGGTGATAGTTCTTTATACCTACCTGTTAATCTGAAGAGACTGATCTGGAATGCTCAGAAGACATTTAAGGTGGATTTCCGAAGGCCTTCAGATATGCATCCTATGGAAATTGTTGAAGCCATTGATAAGCTTCAAGAGAGATTGAAGGTTGTTCCTGGTGAAGATCTCTTGAGTCAAGAAGCTCAAAAGAATGCAACTCTTCTGTTCAACATTCTTCTCCGTAGCACTTTTGCTAGTAAGAGGGTCTTAGCAGAATACAGGCTTTCTCGAGAGGCATTTGAGTGGGTTGTGGGAGAAATTGAGTCCCGATTCTTACAGTCACTTGTAGCCCCTGGAGAAATGATTGGGTGTGTTGCAGCTCAATCTATTGGTGAGCCAGCCACTCAAATGACTCTGAACACCTTTCACTATGCTGGTGTCAGTGCTAAGAACGTTACTCTTGGTGTTCCTAGGTTGAGGGAAATCATTAATGTAGCAAAGAGGATCAAAACACCTTCTCTCTCTGTCTACTTGAAGCCCGAGGTAAATAAGACTAAAGAGAGAGCAAAGAATGTTCAATGTGCCTTGGAATATACTACTCTTAGGAGTGTTACTCAAGCCACAGAAGTATGGTATGATCCTGACCCAATGAGCACAATTATCGAAGAGGATGTTGATTTTGTGAAATCCTACTATGAAATGCCAGATGAAGAAATTTCCCCTGAAAAAATATCTCCTTGGTTGCTTCGCATAGAATTGAATCGTGAAATGATGGTGGATAAGAAGTTAAGTATGGCAGACATTGCTGAAAAGATCAACCTTGAATTTGACGATGATTTGACTTGTATATTTAATGACGACAATGCTGAAAAACTTATACTTCGTATCCGTATTATGAATGATGAAGCTTCCAAGGGAGAAATTCAAGATGAATCAGCGGAAGATGATGTATTTCTGAAGAAAATAGAGAGCAACATGCTGACTGAAATGGCTTTACGAGGCATCCCAGACATTAACAAAGTTTTTATTAAGAACACTAAAATTCAGAAGTTTGATGATGCACTAGGTTTTAGGCCTCATGATGAGTGGATGCTTGATACTGAAGGTGTCAACCTTTTAGCTGTGATGTGTCATGACGATGTTGATGCATCAAGGACCACAAGCAATCACTTAATTGAAGTAATTGAAGTTCTAGGTATTGAAGCTGTTCGCCGAGCTCTTCTGGATGAGTTACGTGTTGTTATATCTTTTGATGGCTCATATGTCAATTATCGGCATCTGGCCATTCTTTGTGATACCATGACTTATCGGGGTCATTTGATGGCAATAACTCGTCATGGCATTAATCGGAATGACACTGGGCCAATGATGAGGTGCTCATTTGAAGAGACAGTGGATATTCTCCTTGATGCTGCAGTATATGCTGAGTCTGATTACTTGAGGGGTGTCACTGAGAATATTATGTTAGGCCAGCTTGCTCCCATTGGAACTGGAGGCTGCGCCTTGTATCTCAATGACGAGATGCTGAAGAATGCTATTGAGCTTCAGCTACCTAGTTACATGGAAGGTCTAGATTTTGGCATGACACCCGCAAGATCCCCCTTCTCAGGAACTCCTTATCATGAAGGCATGATGTCACCAAGTTATTTGCTGAGTCCTAGTTTGAGGTTATCGCCTACTACTGATGCACAGTTTTCGCCGTATGTTGGTGGAATGGCATTCTCCCCAACATCCTCACCCGGCTACAGTCCCTCCTCGCCAGGCTACAGTCCCTCCTCACCAGGCTACAGTCCCACGTCTCCCGGCTACAGCCCCACGTCTCCCGGCTACAGTCCCACATCACCGGGTTACAGCCCCACCTCTCCTACTTACAGTCCTAGCTCTCCAGGATATAGTCCAACTAGTCCTGCATATTCACCTACAAGCCCCTCTTATTCACCCACCTCTCCAAGCTACAGCCCCACCTCTCCCAGCTACAGCCCCACATCCCCAAGCTACAGCCCCACCTCCCCAAGCTACAGCCCCACCTCCCCAGCCTACAGCCCCACCTCCCCAGCCTACAGCCCCACCTCCCCAGCCTACAGCCCAACATCTCCTTCTTACAGCCCAACATCTCCATCATACAGCCCAACATCTCCATCATACAGCCCAACATCACCATCCTACAGCCCAACTTCACCCTCCTACAGCCCTACATCCCCATCATATAGTCCTACTTCACCTGCATATAGCCCCACATCTCCTGGCTACAGTCCAACATCACCTAGTTACAGTCCGACCTCACCAAGTTATAGCCCCACTTCCCCTAGTTACAATCCACAGTCAGCAAGGTACAGCCCATCACTGGCTTATTCCCCGAGCAGTCCAAGGCTATCCCCATCAAGTCCATACAGTCCTACATCCCCAAATTACAGGTGAGTCATCCTGGGATTCTTACATTAGTATTTAATTCTAATTGGTTTAAGTAGAACTTTTAGGTATATCATGATTGGTTTTTCTCTTGATTTCAAGTTATTTGTTAGCCAGTTGGCTGTTTCCTTCCTTCCTTTCCTCATTTTTAGTTGCTGTACTTGCTGTACTTTTTTAAAAAATCATAATATTTAAATCAATTGCTAGTTCATCCTGTGTTGAGCTTTTCACTGAGTAGTTTGTCTAACTTTTTGTTTCATCCAGCCCCACGTCACCATCATATTCGCCAACATCACCATCTTATTCTCCATCTAGCCCAACATACAGCCCCAGCAGGTAAGTGAACTCCATTTATGATCTATGCTTTTGAAGCATTTGGCTTATCGTTTACATTGAAATTGATATTTGTCATGCCTCCCATCTCTACATTGAAAAAAAGGATGGTGTGAGAGACTCCTCTTTTAATCTATTATGCAAACGAGAGAGTTGGTTAGTTCTAAATCTGGTGTTTAACAACGCATATTTTTGTCTTTTTAGCCCATATAATTCTGGTGTAAGCCCGGACTATAGCCCAAGTTCTCCTCAATTCAGGTGAGCGTCTCTGTACTTTGTTTCATATGTCACGGTCATTCAGGTGCATAGAACTATTAACTGTGATTGTATTTTGACTCTTTGATGTTATGGGATACTTTGCAGTCCCAGTACTGGATACTCACCAAGTCAACCTGGGTACTCACCTTCGTCTACCAGCCAATACACTCCTCAGACAAGTGACAAGGATGATCGAAGTACTCGCTGAGGTATATACTCACTTTAGAGAGCTTTATTGAGGTGATATTGACTGCCTGAGTTATGCATTTTGGGCAATTATGTTAATGAGAGATTACACTCCCTGGTTTATTTGGTAGAACAAAAAGCCCTTAATAGGGCCCAAAAGATTAATATAATGACAGGTTTCAAAAAAGTTTGTTGTAGGTGAAGTACAAATATCTATCCAAATACTTATGAATAAGTGAGTATCAGTTGCAAATCATTGAGAGTGACTTGTAAGACTTGAATTTCTGATATGCAACTAAGTCGCATATTTGCAGATATCTGAATTGATGTTTGCATCTTACTTTTTGACAAGTTTTTTTTTTTTAACAAAGTGAACTGTTAAATTGATCGTTTGGACTTTGCCTTCTTGCCTGTGAATAATGGGACATGCAATGGTTTTATTTTATTATATCGATATGTTGCTGAATTTTATTTATTTATCATTGAACAATGAACAATTTGCAGTTAAATGTAGATATCAATGACTAATTGACAATTGTCAGTGTTAAAAGGGCCACTTTAGGCAACTCGCAGTGGATTGAGCACCGAGCCTTGCTGGGTCCTCTGAGATGTTTAATTTTCCTGTGCTGTCAAGCTTTACCTGAGAGAGATGAGCATGATAATGTTACTTCAGTATTAGATGGTGGGAAATATCACGTTGATGTTTTTCTTTTGTGTTTTTGGGCAACATTTTTTACTGACTAAGCGATTCTATACATACTTGTCTGTTTGATTATATAATATTTGAATACGGACAGAAGTGTGTACTAGTACTCGCTGAATAATTATAATATTGTAAGTGTAGGGTTTAAATATTGTCGTCGAATGAGTTTTGCAGCATCTGTAACAAAATTGACGTCTCAAAAAGAGTATTTGTAACAAGTGAATGTTATTTTTATATTTATCAGTTTCACCTAATAGGACAATGTCTTTTGATGAGACTTCTCTTTTAATTTTCTTGTGCGAAATGTTTGGTGGTTTTAGATCTGATCATTATATACGTACTCCGTATCTACCCATTCCGTACTAATACTTCGATTGGCTGAAAACGAGGCTTTGGTTTTTGATTTAAGACTCATTGCATGTTTTGAATTGCGATATGGGGAGATAATCGACGTTTTCAGGCTCAATCGTAAGTTTTGTATTGAAAAACGTTTTTGAGGTGTTTGGGAAAAAAATAAGATTACTAGACTTATTTACTTTAAGATCTTATATCTATAAGGAAAAAATCTTTTTTTATTTGGATTTATGTGGACATTTTGACATTTTTTATTTTTATTTTTAATTTTTATGTTATAATTTACTCTTTCTAGTTTTAATTATAAAATCTAGTTGATTTTTTTGGAGAATCCTAAAAAAGCTAACTATATCATTTTAAATCATTAAAATTGATTATAATATATTTACATGTTATAAGACTCTCCCCAGTTTTAATTATAAGACCCACTTGATTTTTTTAAAGAAATTAAGGAAGTAAAAAAAGTCATCTAAGTATTATAATTAAAATTGAAAGTAGTATAAATGTCACAATATATTTATATGTAACAAGACTCCTTCAAGTCCTACTTATAAGATCTAGTTGATTTTTTTTTTAGAGATTAACGAAGTGAAAAAAGTCAACTTTTACAATTTTATTAATGTAATTTTATTTCATTAAAAACTTTACTTTTGTTAAAATTAATTTTTCTTTTTTCTAGTATAATTTTTAAGTTTTGCAATATATATAATATTCACTAATATTCATGTCCCTTTTAGTCATTTGCCACAATAAGTTACTTTTTAACATATCACCAAACATATTTTACTTTTAAATAAGTGACTTATAAGTCATTTATTCTACCTTCAATTCAAACATACATATCTGACTTATATCTAATATGACTTATCCATAAATCCAATTACAAATAAGTCCGTTATCTCACAGTTATTCTAAACAGGAGAATAATTAAATAGGAGAGGGGGAAAGAACTATTAGAGATAATTAGGGTGTTTAAAAAAAATGCTATATTAACCAAATTATTTTTTTCTTTTTGGCTAAAACTAAACTATTTTAAACCAATCAAATTAGCTAATTGCGTCTGGGAATTTCTTATGTATCGTTAACATAATTACAAATTGAAAATTAATTGATTTTTGTGATTTAAAATATTTGATGTAACCAAAGTAGGGGTAAAATGTAGATTCATTTACTTGTACCTATCAGTATGAGGTTCAAGTTTTTCACCAAAAAAGTATTAGGTTCAATTTTCCACTTATATCTTGCTATGTGGACTTTTTTTACTAATAATAGTTCGTAATGATAAAATTTCAAAATTCTGTTGGACCATTGTTTATAATAATAAACACATTCTTTCACTTTATAAATTTGTGTTGTTTAACTAGTGAATAATGTTAAACATTTTTTTAATTATGAACTTGCGTTTTGTGAATGATAGATACTTGTAGTTAGGCTCACAAATTTGTATTATATAAGTGGTACATTTAAGAGTTTTCATGATAGCTAATTTATAAATTTGGTCACTCACTATATAATTTTTTGGGAAAAGGACACTAAAACTCTTTCTAAATTACTAAAATCCTGAAAAGTTTGTTACAACTTACAAAACCCATAAATATTTAAAATGAGAAATTTGGGTTTTGCAAATCATATCAAAATGACCCAAATGCCCCTTTAGCAACGAGGGGGGGGGGGGGAGTGTGTGTGTCAAGCACAAGTCACACAAAGTCCTTCTTCTCATTGTGAGTGTGCCGCGGCTTGGTCTTCTAGATGAACTTTTATTTTGTGCCATGAAAGCCTTTGTTCTGCGTTTTTGTAGTATCTTGCTGTTTCAATTTAGTTTGATTTCTTATATTTTGCACGATCAACAACAATTGTAGAAATTCGAAGAGAATGTGACAAACCGACGATTACAGAGAGAAGACAACAATTTGAAGACGCTGCCTCTCCAACTTAGGAACCTAGAGATTTTTTAAATTTGTCCACAACACTTTTCGCATGCTTTGACCTTCCTGATTTACTTATTCTTGGCCAAAGAGTTATGATAACAAAAGTGCAGAATCCTTTGGTTGATCTTTATTTTGAAATTCGAAGGCTCTATTTACTCAACATTTTACGAACTCATCTTCAATTTGTTTTCTTAGTCTTTTGAAATCTTTTTATCTAGGTTCGGTTTTGATGACACTTGTTTGTATTACCATCACTATTTGTCTGAGGTAAAATAATCCACTGAGATGATTAATTTGTTTAATTTTTTCGCAGTTGCAACATGTACCCTGATTTAAGCTACACCAAGAAGACCACCATTGAAACTCTGGTTAATATGCTTGTGATTGGTTGGGTTTTTCATAAATTTGCTAAATCTTTTTAGTTGCTTTTCCTTTCTCTTGTGACATAAGTGTTGTAGCAATAGTAGTGCGCGTAGAGTAAGCAATATTTGGCAATTGAAAACCTACATTTTTGGAATGATTAATTTTTGTGTATGGCATAAAGGCAGAGCCCACGACCTACAAGGATGTATGATGTCAAACACCCAAGTGTGATTTTCATGTCCAAGTTTAGAACTAAGTTGAATGTAGCATCTGTTCTTCCAATCTAATATAGCATCCTAGTCTCTTTTAGTGTCTCTATTTGCAAAAATGATATTGCCTTATCAAGGAAGAGAGTGAATTTCAACTTGAGTATGGTTTAAGTTTAAGCCCCGCATTCATTCTTATTCATTGACATGTGAATCAAGGTCTGCTAAACATTTCCATTGGTATGAAGAAATATGTGCATAAAACTGAAAAACCATTGTCGTGTGTACCAACAAGAGCAATAATGAGATTCATAATAATAATAATGGTTTTGGCTATACTTGTAATTGGAATGTATCTTATATGAAGCACAAATAATTTTGCATTATCTTGTGGGGTTGTATTCTTGTATTTGGAATTGAAAGCAGCAGAAGAAAATCCAAGTTTCCCATGGTTTAATACAATTTTGATTTTGGTTTCTATTAAGTACTGATCTGGTTATATGGGTTGATTAATATTTGAATATATGTTATATTTATTAAATGATTAATGAGATTCGCTGAAATCATAACTAGTAATGAATTTGTTTATACTTATTATGGAAGTAACCCTAACCAAGTTGAAACATTTTGTTTGCTTTCTTTCTTTGTTGCTTGTAAGAGACAAAATGATACTTGATAGTATTGCATGTTTTGATTTAGGGTGTCCTTTGATGTAATGTAATTTTTTGATGCCTTTTTTTTTTCCAGCAGAAACATATGGACTCAAAATCGTTAGGTAGTGAAGAGGTGGAGGGGCATTGGAGCTGATTGTGGCACACCATACTAACAACAAAAGGAAAAAGTTGAAGTGATTTTGTATTAACTTATTTGTTATTTCTATACGTGCAACAGTTTTTTAGGTTTGCATTAACCTTTTAGGTCTACTATTTTGTGCTAACCTTGTAAAGGGCTTTAAGGATATTGTAGTAAACTCAGTGACACATGTAAACCTATTATTGAGGTGAAGTTGTAAAGTTGTGGCTAAATGTGGCTTTTTTGGGTTTATCTTGTAAAGTTGAGGATAAATGCGAACCTCTTGTTCAATAAAGTTGTTAAGTTTCCGCCAAAAGCTAATTGTATATGCTCATTGCAAATGTGGCAATGATGAATTAGTTTTTAGCATATTTTTTTTGTTGGTACAAATGTGGACATTTTGTTTTAAAGTTTCACACAGATTTTGCTGTTGGATTGAGTAATTCAAATTAGGACATGACAAAATGTGTGACGTGATTCACAATAATCGTAATGGTTTTGACAAAATGCTTCGACAAAGAGTACTTGTATGAAAGTTACTGACCATTCCCTTTGATGTTAAGCACATTAGTAATGAGATTCGTTAGAATAGTAATGGGTTTGACTGAACTGGTTTCTATTTGCACAACAACGCAGAACCATGTATATGAAAAAAATTGACAATGATCATGAGTGTTAAGCAAATCTATAATAGCTTCACTGAAATATTAATACATAAATTACAATACAAGACATAATGAACATGAAAGACTTAATTGCCATAAAGATGAAGTAATATGAGTGACATAATGACTATATACATATATAATGGTTCGCCATTAAAAAAATTAGAAATGACATTGACAAGTATATTAAGGAGATTAATTAGAAACTAGAAATGTCATGACGTGAACACTCTCAACTCCATATAGAAGACTTAGGAGAGGTCTTGCATTGCATTCGTTTGTTAAATATTCAACACTCATTTCATAATACAAATCCTCATCATCAAAACAAATTTGCTCTTCAAGTCCCACGAATATGCCATCCCTACATTCATATTGACAAATTTTATAAGCATATTACGAACAATAGTATCATAAATAACCATTTTCCCACTATTAAAAAACTATCACATACATTTCTATGACATTTGCTACAACTCCTACATTACCAATGCTTTTAGATAATATATACACATGTGAACTATTGTCATTAAAATGAAACAAATTTTTCATTTCAAAATCTCCACAACAATAGACCCATGTTAACTATTGACGATTTCCTTAATGGGTTTGACTACTTCAGTATTGGGATTACCCACAAATTTTAACATTTCCTAAATGTATCACCACCTACACGATTTTTCCATCATCTTCATCACAGGTTGTTGTTTTTTCCCTACAACCAAGCTATCTTCCCAACTGACCATACTATAAAGTGGAAGGAAGTATTAGAAGGAGTAGACCAAACAAAAAAATATACCATTGCACCATATGTCATCGAGCAAGCCACCTAAGAAGAACCTACAAAAATCCAAACTCATTATAATTTTGGGTATCCACAATTATCTTGGGATGTTATGTTTTTGTGTATAGACAAATGGCTTGGATCCCTTCATGTTATTTTGGTATGAAAGGTTATGGCATATTCCATGTTTTTTTGTAAGTAATGTATAGCGACAAAGTTTATGTAATTTGCTGGAGATGACAATAAAACATTATGGGTATTTTGGAATCTTAATGTTCACTTTTCACTTTACTATATGTTTAATGTTTGCTGTCATGACGTTTCTAGTTTATGGTTAATCCACTTAATGTATTTGTCAATGCTATTACTAATTTTGTTAATGGCGAACCATTATATATGTATATGGTCATTATGTCACTCATATTACTTTATTTTTATGCCAATTAAGTCTTTTATGTTCATTATGTCTTGTATTGTAACTTCTGTATTAATATTTCAGTGAAACCTATTATGGATTTGCTTAACACTCATTATCATTGTCAATTTTTTTTCATATACATGGTTCTGCGTTGTTGTGCAAATGGAAACTAGTTCAGTAAAACCCATTACTATTCTAGCGAATTCCATTATTGATATGGTTAGCATCAAAGGGAATGGTCAGTAACTTTCATACAACTACTCCTCGTTGAAGCATTTTGTGAAAACCATCACGATTATAGTTAAACCCATTATTATTATTATTGCGAATCACATCACACATTTCGTCATGCCTTGACCTAAATTACTCAATCTAATGGCAAAATCTGTATGAAACTTTAGAAAAAAAAGGTCCGCATTTGTACCAACAAAAAAAATATGTTAAAAACTAATTCATCATTGCCACATTTGCAATGAGCATATATGATTAATTTTTGGCTGAAACTTAACAACTTCATTAAACAAGAGGTTTGCATTTGTCCTCAACTTTACAAGATAAACCCAAAAATGCTACATTTAGCCACAACTTTACAACTTCACCTCAATAAGAGGTTTACATTTGTCACGAGTTTACTACATTATCCTTAAAACCCCTTTATAAGGTTAGCACAAAATAGTAGGAAGGCAACAAAAGGTTAATGTAGACCCAAAAACTGTTGCACGTATAGAAATAACAAATAAGTTAACATAATATCACTTCAACTTTTTCCTTTTGTTGTTATTATGGTGTGCCACAATCATCTCCAATGCCCTTCCACCTCTTCACTACCTAACAATTTTGAGTCCATATGCTTCCACTAAAAAAAAAAAAGCATAAAAAAATTACATTACATCAAAGGACACCCTAAATCAAAACATGCAATACTATCAAGTATTATTTTGTTATCTTACAAGCAACAAAGAAAGAAAGCAAACAAAATGCTTCAACTTGTTCAAGGTTACTTCTATAATAAGTATAGACAAATCCATTACTAGTATAGTCAAATCCATTATGATTTCAGCGAATCGTACAATTCATTAACACCATTATGCTTTTTGTGAGTCACATTGCTTTCAGCAAATTCCATAAATTATTTGGTTAATATTGATAGATATGATTTCACCTCAAGTCACTCGTTTCTTCATTTTTTTTAACAACCATAACAAGTATAATCAAGCCCATTATGATTTCAGTGAATCCCATTAATCATTTGGTAAATATAACATATACTCAAATATTAGTCAAACTATATAACCAAATCAATACTCAATAGCAACCAGAATCAAAATTGCATTAAACTAGGGGAAACTTGGGTTTTCTCCTGTTGCTTTCAATTCCAAATACAAGAATACGGCTCCACAAGATAATGCAAAATTATTTATGCTTCATATAAGATACATTCCCATAACGGTGCATCTTAAATACAATCTATAAACAACCATTGCAAATCTCAAATCATAACATTATACTTTAAATTGAAAATTAAAGAAGTAATTGTAATGAAGTCATCAGGAAAGTAGTAAACCTTGATGCATAATATCAAAGTCTTGGATCAGTTCTTACAACTGGACAACCATAGGCAATTAGATTGCTATCCTCAGTGATCACAGCTACAACACCACCCTTTTCTATTTTAATTTGTACAAGTATGCTAATTGAGCATCTGCTTCATATGGGGCACAACAAACTCAATGTTCTCTGATCTCAAAACCTGTGGGGTAATTAATTGAAGCATTTACCCAAAGGTGCAGATTTAGCATCAAATCATTGTTTTGAAGTATAGTATCATATTGTAATACAGGGAAAATTCATAATAATACGGGTAATGAGTCTGCGTAAAAGGATATATTTATAACATACTTGAAGTTGATAAGCCATAATGGGAGTGACGTTCACTGCTCTCTACACAAAACAATGGGAACTCTATGAATGCTGAACTTCATGAGTGTCAACAGAATATATAGCACAATAAACAAATTTTTATGCATACATATTGTGTAATGACCATTTATTCACTCTAGACCAATTGCTAACTGTGCCGAACAAGTTGTAACCAACCAGTTAGAAACATGATTCACGAGTTAATGGTTTCTGCCAATTACCTCATTTAATGATTAAGCTAGCATATGACAGCATTTGAATAGATTATATTAGCCATTCCTAGAGTAATCTGCATTGTTAAATTCTAATGTGAAATTAAATAGAATGCTAAACAGATATTATACTTATTCAGTATCAGAATCGAGACAAAGCTCCATACTACATGAATAAATTAAAAATTTAGAATATATCATCAATTTACCGTCATTGCTCCAAAGTGCAAAACATTAGTAATATAAATTATTACAGCAACGGGTCTATAAT
>JBAGKO010000002.1:13768707-13786261 GCA_037177275.1 Acacia concinna | reverse complement strand
TATTCATACACACACGCAATAATGTTTTTGGGCCTTTCCTCAGTATGGTATATGCTTTCAATGTGCTTTAATATTGTCTATATAATAACGTTTGTTTTTTATTTTCTCCTAATTAAGCATCTTAATAGTATGATTCGGTTTATATATATATATATATATATATAATAGTGACTTTAAACTAATCGAATTTATGTAAATTTGATCAATTTAAATGCAGCCTGATTCCAAACCCACCTCGCAAGCGATTGTTGCACTTCCATTGTCATTTAAATCGCCAAATGATGATACTCTTGTCGCATCCTCTTCTTCAGAGAAAAGGGTATACGCAAATTACTGCTCATGTCATTCATAAAATTTATATTCTTTTATAAACCACTTGGAGCTTCTTCCTCATCAGTACCTGTTCAAACGTGATTGATGGTGCACGATATATAAGTATGTAAAACGTGCCTTTCAAACACAAATCTAAACAGGTCCTTAGTAAATTTATAAGCTCGTTTATAGGATATGACTACGTTGTTAGTGATGATGAGAAATAGGGTATTAATCATAAGCAACGGGACATTATTTTGGGATTAATCTCAAGAATGTTAGAGTGAACAGTAGCCAAGCTCAAACCATAAGATAGATCAACAAGTGAATGAATATGATAGCACAGTTACTGCCTATATAAATATACAAGTATCAAGAAATCTTATGGTAGTAAACTTATATTGAAGTAGTTATATTCTTCGGGAGTAAGCTTCTTAGAAATTTAGTTTAAATTTGTCTACACTAGTAATTGTCCCTTTTGCTTCATAAATTCACACACACACACACACCACAAGTATGTAGACTTATTTTTTTGTGCTCGTGTTGCACTTAGAGGAGAACAACCGGTACCGAAGCACCTGAAGGATGGATTTGTGAGGCAAGAACCCGAAGAAATGGAGTTGTTGATAAGGTATTATCTTTTATTTTACACTACATATATATACGTGCCCATATATACTTACATTTCTAGTCCTTAATATAAGGTTCACTTTGTATTAAGCATTGGTTATTGACAATATTATTTTTGTCACAGTTCTACTATCACAAACTGACTAATGTAAGATGCCGTTCACTGAGAGAAGTAGAAAGGTACTCATTGCATGGAATTCGTCCTGGACCTAAAGCCAAAGAACAAGAAATGGAAATCATCGTTGCTACTGCTGAAAAGAAAGTGAGTTCCTATATTCCAATCTTTAATATAAGATCTAGTTCACTATATTAAAGACTAGAGGCAGTACATGTAATGTTATTTATATTTGTGTATTTAACGTTGAATTTTTTTCACACTGGAGGCCAAGGAGCAAGAAGAGATCGGCCAGGGCACTGAAACTCAAGAAACTGGCGTGGCTGCAGGTGGGAAGAATAATAAAGGGTGAGTTCTATATATACATACCTCTAAATTCTTACAAATACTACTATGGTTTGGTTAATTAAGTCATTTCTTTTACTTCTATATTCATATATCATGATATCACACACATTATAAAACATTTCAGAAAATCAAAGATCCACACACCACCGAACAAAAATGAACACCACGAAGTTCTTATGGAAAAAATCCTTGCCGAAGCATGGCATAACATGACGAACCCTATGGATATCAGGACAGCGGCATGGGAAGGTAACTTTTCAGAACGTCTACATATACGTGTAACTATATATATTCTCTTGTCTTTATTGTAAGACCTAGTTCGTAGTAAAATTTGCAATATGAATGATATCTTATATTAAGGGCGTATACAGATTCTTTAATTTTCCTTAAGATTCCCACCTTTGTTCCCCCGCCATTTGGTTTTCCGCCATTAATATCTGTTTTGCATGTTCAAAGACTACTGATAACTCTGATTTTGCATGAAGAATGTTAGAAGTATAAGGTGATTATTTGTTTAGTTAGGGGACCCTAATCTATATAAAGGGTCATAGTTAAGCAAAAGGATAATTTGAGTTCTTTCTAGAGATCGCAAAGTCTCTCTCAAATCTTCAAGTGGTTGGGTTGGTTATTTGCCTCAAGTGATAGTACATCAGTGATAACTTAAGTGAGTTACCGTTCTTGTATGAGTATCTTTTTTTTTTTCCGATACATGTCTTGTATGAGTATCTTGCTCTTATGTGAATAAGATGCATGGTTCTTCGTATATATGTTCCATAATATTTCTCTGATCGCGACTCTTGTTAACAAAGAATTTGAAGCAATGAAGAAGCAAGAAGCTGTGGAGGAAGCAATAGATATGAGGCTTCAAGGGGAACGTGAAAAGCTGATAAGGAAATTTAAAGAGGAGCGTCAAGAGTTGGAAAGGAAGTTTGAACAAGAGAGAACTCACCTTCACAAGTGGATGAAAAATGAGATCGAATACAGACTTCATCTCCACTTCGAAGCCATGTTACCCATCCTCCTACAGGTAATTTATAATTAATTATTACTATTCATTTTCCATTATTTTTCAATTTTATTAATAAAATATGTCACCGTCATATTTATTATTTGACTCGTGTATATATATCATTTTTTTAATAGGGAAAAAATGTTCCTCCCCCTCCTCCTCCACCTCCACCATCTGGTGGCGATTCAGCAGGCATCTGATTATATTATAAATATAATGCTGCGACAGAATTTCAAACATGTTAATTAAAGATAATGTCATATATATTCCTGCTTGCTCCTAAATATGTGCGTGTGTGTTGTTATTAATAAGGAGCCATATATGATCTTGCACATTTGAACAAGGCCGTTTGGTTGTTTGTTGTTCTATGCGTTGTGTTTGATCTATGATGATGAGATTCGATCGAATCATGACAGTACTGTTACTCTTTGATCGAATCATATATATAAAAGTCTGGAGATTCAGCTGTCAGCCATGCATGATGCTTTTTTAATTTTTTTTCGGTTTCATTTCTCTTTCTCACTGGTTTAAATTTTCATGGTGATTTTGCCTTATTACTCCATATATCTGGATTTGGAATTAGAGCCGCAGGTTAATTCATAAATTAAGAGCATGCATATTCAATTTTGCATATTGTTCAAGTGTTATAAATTCATGTTCGGTAGTCATGCTAAGTTCTACACGTAAGGGAAGACATTTTAAGAGGTGTATTTTTTAGGGTGCTCGAGTAGTTATAGTTCCACCCTGCATTAAAATTATGGATCCAATTAAGTGAATTAATTTGACTGGTGATCTTACATTCTTGCATGTATATATGGATGGAATAACATCCAGTGTTACTATATTTCATTCGTTGGAAACACGTACATATTCTATCTTTGTGTAAGTGGGCAGTGCAATTTTCCTGCCATGAAATCAATCATGGAATTGATTTAGATTTTGTGCGTATGTTAGTATAATGACTTTTAATTAATTGGATTACTTGTTTCTCTTTACGTTATCTAGACTTTGTGAATTATAAGATTTGAAATTTTTATATATATACTTTGGAATTGAGAGATTTTGTGGTTACGTACTTACGTTTTGTGGGAGTTATGTTACAACATGACTTTTCAAGAATTAAAAAAGTAAACTAAATATCCATCCTTATTTTGTGCATCTATCTAATATACAGGTCCACATTCAGTGCTCATAGCACCTCTTTTCTCCTCACTATACTAAAATCCCAACCATTTAAATTAATTTAATATGAACTATACAAATTTAAAATTTTCAGTTAGTGATTTTTAAATGATAGATTCATTTTTAATAGAAGTCATAGTTAAAATATAAAGATTAAATTAAATATCCAAAATTAATTTTTTTTGCCCGAAATATCCAAAATTAATCTAATAGTATATAGGAGTGACAAGAACATTTATGTCTGTCTGCTTCCTCTAAGCATGCTCCTTTTTTTCCACACTCATGCCTCGCTATCTTAGCTTCCGTTTATGTAACATCACATAGTATTATCTTAAGTCTAAACCGATGGACTGGTCTACCACACTGATCTCTTATAAATGTTGGATTGAAATGCTTAACAGAAAGTATGCAAAATCTTTATTACGAGGTGAATTTGATACTCTCTCCGTTTTATTCTCTATGATCTTTATTATAAGGTATTAATAAGTATTATTGCTAATTTTTATAAGGCACTTATAAATTTCTAAAAAGTATTTATTTCATTTTTCCATGTCTGCATAAATTTAATAAAAGTAATGTGAAAGAGTAATAATTATTGTGATATTTAAGTTTAGTATATTTAATAAGAGTAATATAAGAAATCATTTGAATTTAGGAGAACGTTAATGTTTTTAACTGTTTTTATTGTTTTATAAGAATGGGTTAGTACCTTATAATAAAGACCATATGGAGTATATTATAAGAAATATTTAAATATTGTGATTTGATGTAGCGGTTAAAAATAATAAGTGTGTTAAAATTATAATACTTTTTTTTTATTAAAATACCCATATTTATGAGGAAATGGGAAATAAGAGAGAGAATAAAGAAAATTTTGTAATGAAGAGTGATATTGTAGAAGAGAGGGCATAATAAATATAGTGAAAATAAGAATAATAAATATAATTGTATAAAAGAGATAATGTGTATTATTAATATATTCACATCAAATAGGATGGTTAAATAAGGGTGAAATGGAAAAATAAGAAATAACAAATAAAACGTTTGCTCAACAAAATTTTATAATATGAAACAGAGCATGTATACACGTATAGTATAGTGCTTGTTTCCTATATTATGAAGCCGAGGGAGTACTTTTTCTTCAAGCAAAATGAGAGCAATAAACAAAAAATATCTAATTAATACTCTATGAGAAATTCACAACAACCAGGCTTACTTTTCGTGTTCATCCCTTCTTTCAATTAACTCGTTCATAATTTTCGGTCCATATCGAGGTAATTAAATGTAATATTTGCTCATTTATGATAATAAATTATTGTTATTATTATCGTTGTAAATTGTTATTGATGATAATAAAGGATTTTGATGCCCATTCATTGTAACTCGTCAGCTTGACAATTGAATCATTGACAGATAAAAATTAAATACTTAAGTTCATAATATAAGACACTTTTATTAAAATAGTTTAGTACATTATATAAAGACATTTATAAGATAATTAATATTCATTTTTTAATTTTATTCATGTAATTAATGCTCTTTTTCAATTTTTCCACTTATTAAAATTTCAAACAAATTTTTTAATTGGGAGTAGAAGTGCAAAGAAGTTGCAATTTAAGACATATTAAATGAGTTAACTACCACTTTTTGTTTCTTAAGAATTAGTTGAAGTATCTTATATTGTGTACTGGAAGGAGTACTACTTCTCTGGTCCTTAATACTCCTCTAGTCTTGTACTCTCTTCAGTTCAATTTAAGACATATTTAATGAGTTAATTATCATTTCTTGTTTTTTGTGAATTAGTTGAAGTATCATATATTGTGGAACGATGTAATATATAGGATATTTCTAATGTTTTTTACATAGATTAAGGAAAATCTTAATTCTCATTAACATTGCTATGAAATTCAACAATTTTTTAACTTACCCTTATTTTATTCTCCATCCACTTTATATTATAAAAACATTTAACTAAATCTCATTATTCAAAGTGGCGGTTACAAATAAAAAATATGTCAAAATTGTTATTATTTTTAACTAAAATACACTTATTTATAAGGAAACATGAAAGAGAGAGAGAGAAAGAAATTATTAGAATAAGGAGGATTGTAGTAGAGAAATAATAATAAATATGATAGGTTTTCTCTCCCCATTCTAGAGTTTCTTTTTCTCCATTTGTGAGAGCTTCCTCACTTCGGGCTAAAGGTGTCTGCCACTCTTTCTCTCTCTCTCTCTCTGATGCTCGCCGGTGGGTGGTTCGTCTAGTTAAAAGATGGGTTTGTTGTTTCAATTTTTTGGTCTTTTGAGTCTGTTCGTAGTCACCAATATTTATGAGGCACGGTTGAAGGAAAGAGAAGTCATATCGGTGCAAAAGATCAAGTCGACTGTGATGGTGATAGTGGCAATAATGGTGAGGCTGGGAAGTCGAAGGCTTGATGGTGATTTGAGTGTTTGTTTGTTTTTTTTTTTTTTTGGCCTTTCCCTAACAAATCCAAGACTAGGAAATCAATGTTTGCTACTTTGTCGGCATTGAAGGGTTTTCTCCATCTCACTATAGATCTGGTATGGTATCATGTGTCTTCTCTGATCTAGGTTGTATGGGCTTGTCTTCAAGGTGTTCGTTTTAGATCTGGTAGTTTGGGGCTAGGTGGTGATTGGTGGTGTTTGTTGAATCTAATGAGGGTTTCTAGGTCGATGCTTATGACGTTGCTTTTACTTTCTACATGGCGGTGATTGTATGGAGATTGTGACTTTGCTCTCTTGGTAGGAGCATATAGGGGAATCAATAGGGATGAGACTGAAAGAGTGGTTCATTGAACTGACATCCTTTGTTTCCGACAGTATAGTCGACACCTCTTTACCTTTTCGATGGTGGAGGAGCGGCGGCTCTTGCAGCTCTCTACAAATGATCTAGTGTTAAGGTTATATTGATGGTGTTACTTTTGGCTTATGTATTTTTAGGTGTCTTGTTTTAGTTTAAACTTTATATGTTGTGTTTGGGCGTAGGTACTTGTGTCTTGTTTATTTGTAACCTTATGTGGATTTGTAGGTTTGTTTAACCTTTGAATGAAAAATATTTTTTGGCCTAAAAAAAAAGACAAAATGTGACGTCTTAATATATTGATATTAAATAGAATGATTATATAAGGATAAAACAGAAAAATAAGAAGTAAAAAAAATAAAACATTCTCAAAATATTTCCTATAATATAAAACATAATATATGCGGCAGTTGTTTCTTATAATATGAAAATGAGAGAGTACATATAATACCAAATGAAATAAAATCAACATAATAATAAGTTTCAGGTAAAATGTATATTCACATTAAAACTTTAATGAAATGCCATTTAAAATATGACAAAAGAACTCTTTTTTCTACCTTATATATAGGACCAAAGGAGTATAAGATATGTTATTGATCCTAAATATAAGATATAGTTTTTATTACTTATTAATATTTTTATAATGTATCCATATTGATACTTCATCAATCATGATTAAGGATGATAGAAATTAGGGAATTAAGGGACATAACTAGGGTGCTTTAGAATATATATGTCGTATTGACTAATTTCCATAACTTAATTAAATCAAGTAAACATATCTTATATTAAGGATTGGACAAGTATCACAATCACTATAGTTGTCATGAGTTAATTCATCTAAAAAGGAAATAATGATTAAACTTAACTCTTTTGTCATCCTTCATTTAGTGGAACTATGAACAAAACAGGAGAAGGGTGTCTCCACTAATTATTCTCTCCATTTTCTCTCCGCTTAATTCACAACTATTAGATTATGTTTTAATGGTTAAGATTTAATGTTAGGTAAAATGAACAATTATTGCTTAGCATTAAATCTCAACCATTAAAATATAATCCAATTGTTGTGAATTAAGTAGAAAGGAAATGAAAAAACTATTTAGTAGAGACACCCTTTTCCGAAAAGAACTCACATACTCATCATATTCATAAAGGGTTCAACCCTTAACTTTTTTTACTTAATAGGAGATTTAAAAAGATGTTTGGTGTCAATTGAATCAAATGATTACGTTTTATTAAACTTAGTAAACCCTTACTATATTAAATAATGCATCTGCCTTAACTGTTGGAAAAAAAAAGGAATATATCTTTAATAATAGTAAATTATGTTATTAAACTGTTTCATTGAGAAAATTGTATTGATGTCCCACATTAAAGAAAATATTACTCTAACTTCCCTTAAAATCTACAATTTGCTGGCAAGTGCTGTGGGACCTTTGAGTAAAAAAAATCAAATTATGAAAGGATCGAAATGTTATAAATATCGTGGATGTCTATTAATTTATATCCTAATCAACCCTAATACTCTTTTATATTTTCTTCACACGTCATTATCCTTGAGTTTACTCCACCAATTCAACCTCTTTGGCCACCAATTCAACATTATTGACTATCTAAATAGACAAAAGTGCTTGATCTTAATGGCAACATTTGCCTATAAATAGAGGATAAAAAAGAATTGAATATACCCAAATATATGAATGAGAAAACTCTCTACTCTTCTCTCTTTTTCATTCTTTGATCTCATACTACTTTATCTCATGTATATTTATTATTCATAATACGAAATACTTTTAATAAAATAGAGTAACATAGCCAAGTTGAAACACTCCCATAAAAGATACATTTCTTATGTATCTTATTGAATTATTCGATTTTTTTCTTTGCCATAAACACCTTATTTTTTATATCTATTGTGGGGGGGGGTCTTAGAAAATTTCTCCAAACTCTAATAATAAAAGAACCGGTTTGTGGTGCTTTTAATTGGTATGGAATATTCTTGATCAAGCACAACGCGCAGGCACATCATGTGGACAAATTTTGATGGGACCAATTGGCCGACATTAATTATAAGATTATTGATTATTGATTATTGATGTACAATTAGAGGATATTCTATATAAGAGAGTGTGTGTGTGTGTGTTTTTTTTTTTCATAAACAATTGATCCTAAGTTGGCAATCTATAATTTGGTCCCTTCTGAACAATCCGACAAAAAAAAAAATCTATAATTAGGATTAGGATATTCTTTTTTGACAACCTGGCCAATGGGATACTCTAAGCATGGTTTACTTTCTCCCTCTGATAAACAATACAAGGCATTTTTAAAACAATAGTTTGGTCTACAATATAAAGCATTTAAAAGATAAGTAATGCTTTTTTTTTTTTTAATTTTTTTCTTTGTAATTAATATTCATTTTTAGTTTACCCACTCATTTAAATTTCAAACATATTTTTCAATACGGTAAAAGTGAAAAAAAGTTATAATTTAGAAAGTATTAAATGAGTTAACTATGATTTCTTATTTCCTGTGAATTAGTTGACTTGGCCTATATTGTGAGCCAAATGAAATATTTTTTTGAGAAAATGACATTCAGGTTCTAAGGACTATAAAGAATTGTAAAAAAGTCTTATAGTACATTTCCCTATCAAAGAGATCCTTGGGGATTCCATTGATATTACATATGATTGTGAAATAACCATTTTTCCCCCGTTGATTTAAAAAAGGAAAAGAGAGGCAGATGAGTTGCCGCAAGTTTATAAGTTGTCAAAGTAAACACATACACTTGTCAAGGTATAAAATGTCAAAAGTCTTAGTGAATGGCGAGAGAGTGGAAAGCGAACGAGCAGAAATACAAACGAGAAGGACAGTAGAGGCACAAAGAGTATGGGCGGCGATGGCCGAACTGAAGGCGATGGTGGTGGAGGGAGTGGGAGCGAGATAAGGACGAATGTTAGTTCAAGTAGGCGAAAATTTGAGTTTGTCCTTGGAAGTGTGTCAAATTAGAAATCTCATATAGATGTTGGAGGTAGTGAAAGGTGGCCGCGGCATGCATTTTTCCTATCAGGACAAGCTTATGGCACCAAGATGTGGAGGGTATTTGGTAACTCATGATGAGAGAGAGGATATAGTAAATGGATGGAAGTCATATTTTGCAAAGAAAAATGTTGTAGAGAAGGGAGTGGAAGCAAAGTCAAAGAGCACAGATGAGGAGGTCAATCAAAGGGATGATGGGGTTAAGGCGAAATATCCAGTGTTCAAGGTGTCTTAGGAACAATATGTGACATAGTGTCAAACTTGGATGAATTCATTGATCATCAACCTTCTTGGCCATTCAATTCCAACGCCAATATTGATTGATAGGGTAAAGAGGATGTGGAAGTCTCGTGACCCTCTAAAGGTGGTACCTTTGAGTAATAATTATTATATTGTCTCATTTTCCAATAGAGATGATAGGGATTGTGCGTATCAAGAAGGTCCCTAGATGATAAAAGATCATTATTTAATTGTTTAACGGTGGAGACCAAATTTTAATACCTGGAAGGTGGATATGCAAAGGAAGATTGCTGCGTGGATTCATATTCCAGATATGCCTGTGGAGTTATATAATGTTGAATCATTGTGGATTATTGGAAATATGGTGGGTAGAACTTTGAAGGTGAATCAATGCACATCAATTTATGATAAGAGTGTTTTTGCTCGTATATGCGTTGAATTGGATCTTCAAAAACTTTTGTTGCCTACATTTATTGCGTTTGGTGAGGATCGACAAATTGTTTATGAAGGATTACATCAGGTGTGCTTTGGTTGTGGTAAGTATAGACATGTTCGAGACCACTAATCTTGTTTCTAATGAAATTGTTAAAAAAGGACATAAGAATGGAGAGAAAGCTCGTGTAGAAAATGATCAGGTAAGAAAGATGAAAGGGTTGAATGAGAAAAGAGGAGAGCATTTCAAGATGAAATCGCCGTCGTACTCCTAAAACTCACTGCCGACAGATAAACATCTGGGGCCTTAAATGCTAGTTAAACGAGAGTTTCGTCGAGGTGAATTTTTTGTGGATTTTAAGGGATTTGGTGGGGCTAAATTACCAAAATTTCAGCAGCAATCGAAATTAAAGGAGACAGTTAGGAATGAAGCTAAAATCATAGGATTGACAAAATTCTCAGAAAGGAAACTTGAAGGATATGACAGGTAATAGTACAAGGGAGATTGGGAAGGATTTGAATAAGGAGTTACCAAATAAGGGTGGAAAGTGGGTCTCAGTAGGAGTTAAAAGGAAAGTAGCTATGCAAATTAAAACACGTGGAAAGGAGAATCAAATTCCTACTCGTGATCGTATTTAAATAAAGGACCGTGCAAGACAAAAAGGAAAAATGTCATCAAATTTTAATTCCTTTTCTCTTCTTCAATCAACTAATGAGGTGGGCCCCACACGCTTGAAGGATAACCAAGTAGTAGTAGGGCCAACCAAAATACCAACAAAGGAGATTAATCATCTAGTAACTAGTAGTGCGATGAAAAATATTATCCAAATGGAAAACACGTGCATGGAAGAAGGCCATCTTCAGCACATGGTTGAGGTTGACGCTGTGGATTTTATCGAAGATACCAGGGTGGTGGAGGGAGGATCTCTCAATCACTATAATTCAACAGTTTCCTTATAAATTGGGTGATCTGGAATACTAGAGGCACTAGAGCTACAAGTTTCCAAGCTTTAGTTTAAGACCTCAAGAAACACTGTAAGTTGGATTTCTTGGTTGTTTTAGAGATAAGGTGTGCACTGGATATGGCTGTAAACCATGTGAAGCAACTAGGTTTTAACCATTATGCTCTCATTGACACAGAAGGATTATGTGGGGGTTTATGGTGCTTATGGGAGGATAGTATTAATTCTATCACTGTGGTAGAACGAAATTCTCAATTTTTGAATTTGCAGGTCCAAATTAAACAAGAGCGTCCTTGGTTATGTACCATTGTTTTGCAAGCCCACAAGCTGTACACCAACAAGTGCTATGGCATGGGTTGACTCGATTCTATTGATGGCCCATGGGTGGTAGGTGGTGATCTTAATGCCACGTTATTTTTTCATGAACAATATTCAAAAGCTACAAATCAATTAACGGAGGATCGTGAGTTTGTTTCTTGGTATGATAATTCTACTCTCAAAGATATGGAATTCTTGGGGCTAAAGTTCACATAGAGGGGAGGTATATCATAAGCAAGATTGGACAGAATTATGTCTAATGAAGGATGGCTTGAGCTATTTCCCAATTCATCAGTTACTCACTTGCCATTTTTTAAGTCAAACCATCGAATATTATTATTATTAAAATTATATCATTTAAATCCTCAATAGTAGAGGAATCGGCCTTTTTGTTTTATTGCTTCATGGGTCTTGCATGAGAAGTTTGATACATTTGTAAAGCAGGAATGGGACAATGATGGGAGCTGGTCTGCGAATATTACACATTTTATGGAAGCGTGTACTAAGTGGAATTTCTAAGTGTTTGTTCATACTGAATTAAGAAAGAGGAAGCTTCTACGAAGATTGGATGGAGCTAATGCAGCAATAGGAAGAAAGGAAAGCGATTCAAGACTAGCAGAGGTCTAGTTTCAATTGTGGAAGGAGCTAGAAGATGTCCTTAATCAAGAATCATTATTGTGGGCTCAAAAAGCACAGCTAGACTAGTCTGCTTATGGTGATTAGAATTCTAAGTACTTTCATCAATGAGCAAATAGAAGAAGGAAAATTAATTGTGTGGAAGCTCTCAAAGTTGACAATGGGGATGGTGCTATGATGTAACCAAGCTAAAGAGATTTACAATGGATTTTTTTATTTAATTATTTACTGATGAAAAATCTGTGAGGCCTGTGCTAAAATGCCTGGCGTTGTTCCCTCCAATTATGGACAATGACTTGGATTGGTGTGGAAGGACTATTACTGATGAGGAAATAAAGGAAGGCATATTTAGTATGGGTTCAATGAAGTCTCCTGGTCTTGATGGTTTCAATGTGTTATTCTTTAAGAATCAGTGGAACACAGTATGTGGTTCTATTACTAAGCTTGTAAAGTATATTTTTGCTAATCCATAGGTTGTGAAAGATGTAAATGGCACTTTTATTGTGCTTATTCCCAAAAAGATCTTCCATAAACTGTGAGAGATTTGCAACCAATAAGTTTATGTAACGTCATCTATGAGGTTGTCACTAAGGTGATCGTGAATAGGCTTAAGCGGTTTCTCCTAAATATTATATCTCCAAATCAGTATAGCTTTGTTCCAGGAAGGCTGAGTATTGATAATATTATAATCGCACAAGAAGTGGTGCATTCAATGAGGTAAATGTGAGGAAAGAAGGGGTTTATGGCTATTAAAATTGATTTAGAGAAGGCATATAATAGAGTTGATTGGAATTTTCTATTAAATTGCCTTTCTGAAATAAATCTCCTGGATCTCTTGAAGACTATGATTGCTAGTTGTATTTCCACTTCAAATATACAGTTATTATGGAACGGGAATAAAGCAGACATGTTTTCATCTACACGTGGCTTGAGATAAGGTGATCCTATCTCTCCTTATCTCTTTGTGATTTTTATAGAGAAGCTTGCTCATCTTATTCAATGTGCCGTGGATAAAGGGGAATGGAGACCTATTAAGTTGTCTAAAAATAGACCTCATATTTCGTATCTTTTCTTCGCAAATGATATTATTTTATTCTCTGAGGCTTCACTTGCTCAAGCAAATATTATCAATCAATGCCTCTGTGACTTTTGTGCTAGCTCTGGATGAAGGTAAATAGCAATAAAACTAGAATTTTCTTTTCTCCAAACGTTAATCATAATATGTGCGAAGAGAAAAGAGAGTTGTTTGGTTTCCAACAAACAGGGGATTTTGGCAAATACCTAGGTGTCAAGTTGCAACACTAATGGGTTACAAAGGATACTTTCAAGGATGTTGTGGATTCAATGAAGGCACGAATTATGAGCTGGAAGGCCAGTACAATTTCCTTAGCTGGCAGACGAACCCTTATTTCTTATGTGTCATATATTGTTCCTAATTATACAATGTAAACATGCTCGCTACCCCAAACTACGTGTGATGACCTGGATAAGTCTAATCATAATTTTCTTTGGGGAAGTTCTAAATATCAGACGCGGATCCATTTACTGGCATGGGATAATGTTTGCCTTCCAAAGAAGAAAAGGGGTCTTGGTATTCGATCGGCGAGGAAGCAGAACCAATCATTCATGGTGAAGCTTGGTTGGAATCTTGTTAATCGAAAAGAAAACTTCTATGCTCGTGTTATTTGAGAGAAATACCAATGTGGTACTAATTTGTTGCCATAAATTGATATGAATAGAAATGGTTATAATACTTGGAGTAGTATTAAGAAGAACTGGAGGAAACTAAGCTCAGGTTTAGAGGTAGTGACAGGAGATAGAGTTCGATGGACAGGAGCAAAATCTGGCATTTTAAGTGTTAAAGCTGCATATGAATCATTGCTTCCAGAAGATTTGACTAATGATCAAACTTGGAGCATCATCTAGAAGGTCAAAGCTCTAGAGAGGTGCCGTATGCTTGTTTGGTTAGCGATGCGTGGGAGAATCTTGACGAAGGAGATGCTTTGGTCAAGAGGACTCAGTAGTTCTAATGTGTGATCAATATGAAATAGTAGTCCGAAAACCTGATTCATGTATTTCGTGACTGCCATTATACTAAACAACGTTGGTATGAACTTGTTCATCCTTCAACATGGCGGAGGTTTTACTCTCTTGGGCATAATAATTAGATGCAGTGGAATCTTGTCTCTAATGGGTGCAGTAATAAGGAAGAGTGGCGAGCCCTTTTCTCTATTGTCTGCTTGTGGCTGTGGAATAGAAGAAATTTGCATGTGTTTCAAGGAAAAGCAATAGCTAATTATATTGTTATTGCAAGTGCTCGAGCCATACTGTGAAGTGTTTATGAAGCTCATTCCAAATTTACCAAAGTTCACTCCATTATTAACATTAATAAGTGGCAGCCACCTGCTCAAAGGTGCTTTAAGTTGAATATTGATGGAGCATTCTCCTATAGAACATGTACTTCAGCAAGTGGTGGCGTAATTAGAGATGAAGCTGGAGTTTTCATTAGAGGTTTTAAGACTAACATACCAGGGGAGATCCACTTACA
Organism: Acacia concinna; assembly: GCA_037177275.1. Taxonomy (NCBI): domain Eukaryota; kingdom Viridiplantae; phylum Streptophyta; class Magnoliopsida; order Fabales; family Fabaceae; genus Acacia; species Acacia concinna. The sequence goes on along the minus strand of JBAGKO010000002.1, from coordinate 13,771,669 downwards.
ACTGAATTGTGGGGTTTTATACATGGGCTAAAGATGGCATCAGACTTGAAACTCAGTCAAGTTATACTAGAATCAAACTCAGAGGAAGCTCTTGCTCTTAATCAACAAGTGGTAGGAGAGGAGCATGAAGATTATAATTTAATTATGGAGATTAAGAAGATGGTGGAGTGGGACTGGGATATTCATATGCAATATGTACGTCGTCAGATTAATGCTGCAGTGGATTACCTAGAAAAAGAAGGTCTTATGGACAGAACTGGAGTCACTATTATTCAGCAAGCTCCTCCTAAGCTTCAGCTTCTTCTAGCTACTGATAGAGGATAGATTGGTGGTCTCTCATTGTTATAAAACAAAAATTGTACCGAAACTTTTAAAACAGATGAATGAGATGACAAATAGACTTCTAAGAAAAATTTCCAGATTAACAAAAATAAACTGGATATCATGTGGACTACCAGTTCAACATATTTGGTCAACTAATTGTCACAATTAACGGATTTAAAACTTTTATGACAAATTTTCACCTGACCAAAAATAAAGCGAATGACCTGGGGACTGCTAGCTCAACATATTTGGTCAACTAACGCTCAACTAACTGGAGGAGCAAAATTGCCCCACTTCTAAAACTTACGGGACAAAATTGCCCCTTATGGGACTTCCAGGGGAAAATTGCCACCAGGGCAATACTTCCAAGACAATTTTGCCATTTCACCCTTACAAAAATCTAGTTTGTGAGGGTGTTTTGTTTTTTTGGAAAATTGTATTTTGGTCCCGACCAATATAATATATAAGAAAACGGTCTCGTGAAATCGCGAAATTGCAATTCCTTATTAAAAAAAATTATTTTCTCTCTCCCCCTTCTGATTGATAGGACTAACGCGTCTGACGTGTCAGTCAGACTCTCTCTCTCCCCCCTCTTCCTCATTGACAACTTATAGTGTTTCCATTGACAACTCAGCGTGTTTCCATTAACAACTTAGCATGTTTTTATTGACAACTATAGCTCGCTCACTCTCTTTCTCCATTGACAACTTCATGTGCCCTATTGACAACTCAGCATATTTCCATTGACAACTCAATGTTATAATTGTGAGGTATAGTTGTCAATAGAAACACACTGAGTTGTCAATAGAAACACTCTAAGTTGTCAATGGGAGGAGTGAGAGAGAAAGGGAGGGAGACTGATTGACTGACGCGTCAGTTAGACTCTCTCCCCCTCTCTCTCTCTCCCCCTCCCCCATTGACAACTTAAGGTGTTTCCATTGATAACTCAGCGTATTTCCATTAACAACATAATGTGACAACTATAACTCACTCTCTCTCTCCCCCCATTGACAACTTTATGTGCCCTATTGACAACTCAGCGTCTTTCCATAGATAACTCAGTGTGCTTCCATTGACAAATCAATGTACTATCATTGACAACTCAATGTTATAGTTGTGAGTTATAGTTGTCAATGGAAACACATTGAGTTGTCAATGGAAACACATTAAATTGTCAATGGGAGAGAGCGAGAGAGAGAGAGATTGGGAGACTGACTGACCGTCAGCCTCTCTCTCCCCCCCTCTCTCCCATTGACAAATTAAAGTGTTTCCATTGACAACTCAGCGTGTTTCCATAAACAACTATAACTCACAACTATAACATTGAGTTGTCAATGGTAGCACCCTGAGCTGTACATAAAAACACGCTGAGTTGTCAATATAGCACATGAAGTTGTCAATAAGGGGAGAGAGAGTGAGCTATAGTTGTCAATGGTAGCACATTGAGTTGTCAATGGGGGAAGAGAGAGAGTAGGCTGACTGACGTGTCAGACGCGTCAGTCATGTCAGCAGAGGGGAGAGAGAGAGAGAGAAATTGTTATTTTATTAAGGAATTAATTGCTGTGACTTTTTTACAATTACACGATTCACGGGACCTTTTTGTTGTATATTCTGTTGGTCGGAACCAAAACGCAATTTTCCCTTTTTTTTAGTTGGGGCTGCAGCAACATAATTAAAATCAGGGGAAATTTGGAAAAGAAAAAGGTAAAAGAACATAATTAAAAATCAAGTAAAGTTTTAGGGAGAATTCCAGAAAAAGACATTGGAAATAAGGAAAAGACAATTCAGTATAGTGAAATCGAAAAATCTCAAATCAATCTTTTTATACCTTTTTTAGGCAATTATGAAAATGCCACTAAATTTTTTTACAATACAAGTTTCGTAATTCACAACACGAGTATCTAAATTAACAACACTAGGTACTACGTATTTATACTGTGAGTTGTTTGTGCTGATGTTGTGAATTACGAAACTCGTGTTGTAAAATATTGAGTGGCATTTTTGTAATTACCTAAAGAAATATAAAACAGATTGATTATGGCCCTCTATTTTCAATATATGGAAATTACGCAAACTCTCGAGCCCTTCAAAGAGTACAGATTTTGTCAGCATGTAGCCATATCATAGGGTTCATTTCCTTACTTGAGTTGCCTCGTGCGTTCACATTCTTATTAGGGAAAAAAAAAATCATAGGATTTAGTGCAAAAAATTCTGAAAAAGAAAAATAATTATGTAGTTAAAAAGGAGAGAAGTTTAAAAAAAGACATTGAAAATAAGAAAAAGACAATTCAGTATAACGAAACCTGAAAATTTCAAATCAGTCTGTTTTGTACTTTTTTTGTAATTACAAAAATGCCATTAAATTTTTCACAACACCAGTTTCGTAATTCACAACATGAGTTTCGTAATTTACAACACCAGGTACTACGTATTTACAACTCACAGTGTAAATACGTAATACCTAGTGTTGTTAATTTAGATACCCGTGTTGTAAATTACGGAATTGGTGGTGAAAAATTCAATAGTATTTTCATAATTACCAAAAAAAAAATACAAAACAAATTGATTTGGGATTTTCAAATTTCGCTGTATTGAATTGTCTTTTCCCTATTTTACTTGTCTTCTTTTAGAATTTTCC
>JBAGKO010000002.1:13742317-13752901 GCA_037177275.1 Acacia concinna | reverse complement strand
GCACTCATATGTCATTTATCAAATTGGAGGCACCTCCCAGGGTTTTACATATTTCCAGGGTATTTTTCTATCTTTTTTCCTTCTTCTTATGTGTATGTGTGAATTTCTATATTTCTTTATTTCATTATTATCTGTTCGTCCTAGAAAACTTCCTGCTATTTAGTAAAGACCTCCTATAAATTAAAGCACACATCCACAAAAGTCATAATATTATGTTTTTATTACTTTAATTACGTACTCATGTTGCTCAATTATATTATCGCTAGGTCACATCATATTTATTATATTATACTACCTCCAATCTAAATATAAAACTTAATTAACTTTTAAATACCACATGTCCTAACTAGCTACTTCATCGACCAGGAAACTGAACTTCTAACAATTATATATTATACTCGTATGTACTTGCGAACGTGTTTGGAACAAGAAATTACATAAATCTAAGATTTAATTCAAATTGAATTTAATATTTTAAATTAGCAAGCGGTTATTTCTGGAACAATCATTTAAAGTGTATTGTGTTCTGTTATACGTAGTCTCATGAGAGATACTCCAGTATTATTTAAAAGTGCTGATTATATCCCTGCCTGAAACGAGTTGCTTATTGTACTATCTGCCAGGGCACAGACAAGACCCTTTTTTTTTTGCCAAAGAAGAGTTCAAATAAATACTAAAGAGTTCGATACAAAGAAGATACATATATACAAAACAAAAGTAGACAAAAATTAACCATAATCTACCACGGACCCTTCCATGTCGCTATCCAAAAGGTACCTCAACTAAGAAGGTGGCCTATCAATCCAATTGTCTGGACAAGACCCTCTCAAGGAAGCTTTGGCAATCCAATCTCAATCCAAATTAGCTTCACGCGGAACAAACCTGAAGTTGTTGTTCCTACCTAAATTCTTAAGATTAAGGATATTTTCCATAATAATAACACAACTCCAGCACGAGGACTGGCCACTATCCTTAATACAGTTAATCAAACATTGATTATCATATTCAAAACAAACATCCTCCAGCTGGTTTCCAACTGCATATTGGACAGCCTTAAGTAAAGCCAAACTTTTTGCCGTCAGGACTGAATCTGCATACACAAGACTTGCATCACCATCAAGCAACCAACCATTTGAATCTCTTACTACAAATACTATTGCTGTTGTTTCTTTATCACTTGAGAACGCACAATCAGCATTAACTTTCATCATGTTCCCTTCCGGCTTCTCCCATCTTGACCCATGGGACCGTGATGTTTGCTCTATTGGACTTTGTTGTTGGACTTCCTTCATCCACCCCCTTGCTTCCCAGAATTCCTGTAATGATTTCACTGCCTTTGTAAGAACAAAAATGGGGTTAGGTTCTTTTTGCTCAAACATATGTTTGTTCCTTTCCTTCCAAATATGCCATAAAATCATAGCCAACATAGCTTTCTGCCAATTCAACATATTCATCTCCACAAAACATTGATAAATCCAAAGTTTCATATCAACAGAAGAATTGTCATTAAAATGAAAAGAGAAGACACTACCAAACCAGACTCTTCTGACCCAATCACGTGTAAAACAAATGGTCGGCAGATTCTAATCTTTGCTTACAGACCAAACATACCCCAACCGTACACACTCCTCTTTTACCAAGATTTAATTTTGTGTGGTGTCTTACTTTTCCAGATTTCCTTCCATATTTTGTGGTCATTAAAGGATGACGAACTAGCCCCATTCCCCTCTCTTCCAGCCCTCAATTTCTCCTTAGCAGCTCTATAACCTTCCTTGACTGAATAACTCCCTCTTTTTCCCCCTGTCCACAGCCATCTATCCTCCCTATCATCAGGTGCTACCATTGTATCAAGAATCGCACCCTTTTCCACATCAGTCAGCCAACCCTCAATTAAACTTAGATCCCACTGTCTACTTCCCCTCAACATATCAACTGAAAATTCATAAAACAATTCATAAGGACATGGAGACAACAGTTTTTTACCTAGAAGCTTTGCAATCCATGGGTCAGACCATATTTTTGTATTTTTTCCATTTCAAATGCTAGAAATCATTCCCTTCTAGCACCTCCCTTCCTCTCAGGATACTTGTCAATAACCATGAAGCCCTTCCCCCTTGATTAGCTTCTAAAAAATTGGATTTTGGGAAATATCTAGCTTTCAGCAATTTTACCCAAAGTTGCTCCAGTTCCTGCAAAATTCGCCAAGCCAGTTTAGCAACCAAAGATATATTAAAAGCTTCAAAATCTCTTAATCCAATACCACCTTCATTCTTGTGTAATTTCAGAGTTTCTTTGGAGACCCAGTGGATCTTCCTTTTACTATCAGAGGTCTTCCACCAAAATTTGGACACAATTTGGTCCAGCTTTTCAATAGTACTTTTTGGAAAGATAAAACAAAACATTGAGTATATCGTAATAGAGTTTGCAACAGATTTGATGAGTACCTCTCTTCCTGCTTCGGACAGATAGTTAGATTGCCATCCCTGGACCTTCTTCTTCAGCCTGTCCACAACAAAATTGAGATCCTGCTGTTTTGACCTTCCCCATATTATCGGTAGTCCCAAATAATTCCCTTGGAGGTCCACTGCATGCACCTGAAAGATATGCCTAACTTCTTCCTTTAAAATTGGAGGAGTATTCCTTGAGAAGAACAGACAAGATTTATTTGCATTTATTCTCTGACCAGAAGCAGAACAATACACATCTAAAATAATCTTCAAGCATCTACAAGCATTAGGTTCAGCATGGAAAAACAGGACAAAATCATCAGCAAATAGATTGTGAGTGATCGGTGGGCATCCTCTAGCTACTTTAAGACCACTGATTTGTCCGTTTCTGGCTGCTTTCTCAATCATTCTAGACATTACATTGCTGACAATTATGAATAAGTATGAGGACAAGGGGTCACCTTGACGTAACCCTCTTTTCGGGGTCACGCTAGAAACTCTTTTACCAGAGAGCATGACAGAGAAGGACACAAAATTAATGCACCATAATATTCTATCAGCCCAGGCTTGACAAAACCCCATCTTCCTCAAAACTGCATACAAGAAATCCCATTCAACTCTGTCGTAGGCCTTATTCATATCGATTTTTAATGCAGCCTCACAAGGACCTACTCTCCTAAGTTTCATATGATGGAAAGTTTCATGCACTATCACAATGTTATCCTGGATGAGTCTACCCGGAACAAAAGCACGCTGATTTTCTGAAATCATTTTCTCTAGCAATGGTTTTAGCCTATTTGACATTACTTTTGATAAAATCTTATAAGAGAAATTACACAGACTAATAGGCCTATAATCACTAACACTTTCAGGACTTTCCACTTTAGGAATTAGGACTAAATCAGTGCTATTGATATCATCTAACTAGAAACCATAGGTAAAAAAAATCTTTAATCATAGAACATACTTGTGATACCACTGTATCCCAAGCTTTCTGGTAGAAGCTTCCTGTATAACCATCCGGGCCTAGAGCTTTTGATCCTCCTAACTCAAATGCAGCTTTCTTTACTTCCTCATTTGTAATATCGCTCATCAAGATCATATTATCCTCCAAAGTGATCACCTCATCAATATCTTTAATAACACTCGAAAAATTCCTGTTTTGAGAGCCAGCAAATAGCGAATTGTAAAACTCATAAAAGCACTCCCCTATTTGATCTTCATTCTCCACCCCTTCTCCTTGATTATTCAAAATTCTAGTTATCTTGTTCCTGCATCTCCTTTTAATTATGGTCATATGAAAAAACTTAGTGTTTTGGTCACCACATTTAAGCCAATCAATTCTGGCTTTTTGTGCCCAATACTTTTCCTCTTGTTTCCACACTTCATTGATTCTCTTCTTTAAATCCCCTACCTTCTTTGCTACTTCTTCGCTCCAATCCATATCTGACCATATCTTCACCTACTTTAACATTTTGTTTATCTGCATTTTTGAATGCCTAAATTCCCTTTTGCTCAAAGAGACCAGAATTTGCTCTAACTCTTGTAAATTAGATATCAGTTCAACCATACTTTCGCCCCCAGCTTCTCTCTTCCAATTATTCCGAATAATGTCCAAAAAGTCAGGATGACCCTACCATCTATCATCAAAATGAAACAACTTGGGAGACTTTGTTTCCTTATGCTCAAATTCCAGCCATATGGGATTATGGTTTGATCCTATGGCCTCTAACACATTACATATACCATTGACAAAATTCAACCTCCACCTACAATTGATGACCACCCGGTCCAATTTTTCCCTTATAAACTCATCCCCATCTCTATTATTTGCCCTGGTGAATCTCCCTCCTTTTGTTTCCACTTCCATCATGTTGCAATTAACCATGAAATTTCTGAATCTTTGAAGCTCTCCAAAAGATCTTTCAATTCCCCCTTCTTTATCAGTAGCATATAGAATATCGTTAAAATCACCCATAACACCCCAGGAAATATTCTGATCAGGACATAGACTCTGTAATTTTGACCACCACCGAATTTTTTGGCCTACCTCTTGCGGGCCATAAACAAAGGTCATTACTCTACAAAACATACTATCGATCCTCAACTGACTAACATGGATAAAATATCAGTCTATTTCCCCTATCTGCACCTCAACTCCATCTCTCCACCACAAAGACAGACCTCCTGACCTCCCTACTGGTTCAACATTTACCCCATTCACAAACTTTAATTTTTTCCTAATTCTGTCAATCTTATCATTTTTCATTTTTGTTTCGTATAGGAAAATAATATCCGGTTTCACCCTCCTACACTGGAACCTAAGATTCCTAATTGTGGGGTGGTTCCCAAACCCTGGCAATTCCAACTCAGGCAACTCATAGCACTTTGGTGGCTGTGAAAGGCCAGCCACCACACCCTCCAGAATTTAGATATGCCTCTCTTTCAGCAAATAAAGCCCTCCTAATTTTATTGCTTTTAATTTTAACTTTGCTAACCTTTTTGCCCTCACTGCCTTGAACCGTCGAGAACTCCTCCTCCATGTTAAATTGAAATTCTTCTTCGTAGCATATCAGGATCTCACATTCTCGCTACACCCCTTTTCCTTTGCCCTCCCAATTATCCAAAGTATTCGACCATTTCCCAAGATCCTCCTCCGCTTCATGTCACAAGCCAGAGAAACCGGGAGAGTCTTTTTCATGTGTTTTATGCCGTTTTACAAGTGGTGATGGCCACTCGTCTTCCGCTCCCCTTTTCAGGTTAACTCTCTAAACTTGAATGGCTAGCCATCCTATCTCGGTAATGTTCCTCCCTTCTTCTAGACCTTCGTCAACCCGTTTCAGTCCTTGACCAGACCATAGCTTCCCCTGGTTTTGCTCATCAACATAAGGCTTGCATAAAGATCGTTTTGGGCTAATGTTCCCTGAACCGGACTTCCTATTATGGTCAGCAAGGCTCTCCTTTGGGTTGTCTTCTAATTCTTCAATACTCACCCTTGGTATGGACCTAAAAGGCCGATTCTTCAGTGGGTCATACGTCACCCAACTAGAACCGACCACCACGTTAGCATGCTTCCAATTATATTTATTTGAGCCTCACTTGGCTCCATATACATAGCTCACACTCTCCCTATTGCTTTCTCTATCTTCATTAAATCTCTTATTTGACCTTCCTATTTGACCTTCTTCTGCCTCCTAACCCCCTCCCTCATCTGTCAAACCCATACAGATATCATTACCTTCTACCACGACCATACCCTGATCCTGTCCTTTTGAAAACTCTTTTCCCGCGTAGAACTCCTTCACACCCATTTCCCTGTTCATCGTTCTTTCTTTACTCCGGTCGCCGTGATTTTGATTATTATGACTTTGTCGACTAGTACTACCCTTAACCGAATTAGATGCATTTCTCCTATAAGCCTGGGCACTCATATTTGCATCGTAACTTCTTCTTGGCTCATTATCCCGGTCATCTTCATCCCCTGCTTCACAAGCTTTATCATCATGTCCTAACCTCTCACAAATGAAACAGTACTTAACAAGTTTCTCATATTTCACTTTTATCTTTGCCTCCTCAAGACCTCCAGGCCTTGGTACTCTGAATGCTGGAATTAAGGTGTTATTTGCATCAATATCCACCCTTGCCCTACAGAAGTTTCAACTTCCATATCTTCTATCCTCTGGGTTCTTGACTTCAACAACTCATCCCAGCTTCTTCACCATTACTTCTACGTTTACAAGCATTCTTCCTTGTGGTGGGATATCATGAAATTGTACCCAAAAAGTGCATGTCTTTATCTGTACTTCACTGTCACAGAGGTAAGTTTTCCTTCTCTCCAGGCTTAACATATGATGTCGGATAACCAATGGTCTTTCCTCTAACACTCTGTTTGCTTCATTCACATCCTCAAACTTGAATGAGAAAAGGTTGAAGCCCAGTATATTCATTTCCATACCTTTCTTCAGTTTCCACGCTGCAAGAATATGTTCTTTCACAGCTCCAATACTTATTTTAGAGTTAGAGAACACTTTCCCAACTAACTCCCGTTCATCCTCTGAGTTTGATGTACCTCCCTTCCATTGCATCTGTAGCTCCATACCATCCATTTCCTTCGTAGACTCTCTACCCCTTGATGTCACTAAGTTTCAATCAAGAAGCCCAAGGCTAGAAAGAGCCAGTACAAAGACTGAAGACGTCAGGAGACGGAGACGCTCGGTCAAGACTCCCCGAAAAATTACCCACCTTTACTCTCAAGTTGAGAGAAAAACTCCCAACTGATCTCTTTTACGTTAAGTGCACAGATAAGACCTAATAGCATTACTTTCAGCTTTTAATATAACATCTCGTTCGAAATGCGATCTGTACAATAAACAAGGGAAAATGACAGTAAAATACTATGTGAATTTGTAAAATTTAAATTGGTCTTTTAACATTTCAAAAAGACATGGACTAAATTGAGTTTTTCAAATATTCTGATGTGAACAGTAGCAGGATTTTGCAAGATAAGTAATGGAATTTGCAAGAAGAGTAATGGATTTCGTTAGTTTTTTCTGATCTCTGTTTTTCTCTTCCTCTGACAGCACTATTCATCTAACACTGACACTGACCGACACATAGTGACAGAGGAGAGAGAAATTTTCCCATGACAAAGGAGAGAGGGGATTTTCACAAGCTGAGTAATGAGATTTACAAGAATAGTAATGAAATTCACTAGTTTGTGGACCACTTTTCATATCAGCAAATTTAAAAAACAGAGGAGAGAGGGGATTTTTAGCAAGTTGAGTAATGGAATTTGCAAGAATAGTAATGAAATTCACTAGTTTGTGAATCACTTTTTACTTTAGAAAAATTGAAAAAACCCAATTTGGTCTATACCTTGGTGTCTTTTTGAAATGTTAAAAGACCAATTTGGGTTTTGCAATTTCAAATGGTATTTAAATATCATTTTCCCTTAATATTATTCTATTTATATTTTCTCCAAATAAAAATAGAATATGCCCGAGAATATGCTCCCATGTTATCTCAGTCAAGACGTAAAAGTCAAAACCATGCTCCTCCCAACACTGCTGCATCATCGTTGAATTCTTGCTATATAAATTATAAAATTCCATTAAAATTGATGGCTGGTATTACAATTTAGGGAGAATTTTAAAAAAAAAAGATATTAGAAATAGGAAAAAGACAATTCAGTACAGCGAAATCGGAAAATCCTAAATAAATCTGTTTTGTATTTTTTTTGGGTAATTACGAAAATGACACTGAATTTTTCACAACACCAGTTTCATAATTCACTACATGAATTTCGTAATTCACAACACTAGGTATTACGTATTTACAACTCACAGTGTAAATACGTAGTACCTGGTGTTGTTAATTTGGATACTCGTGTTGTGAATTACGAAACTAGTGTTGTGAAAAATTCAGTAGCATTTTCGTAATTACAAAAAAAAAAGTACAAAATATACTAATTTGAAATTTTCAGATTTTGCTATATTGAATTGTCTTTTCCCTATTTCACCTGTCTTTTTGTGAAATGTTCCCTACAATTTAAATTATATGATTTTTATTTTATTATTATCACTCGACTTTCAATTTAAAGTTTTAAGATATTATATTGTGATTCTCATCAATTAACTTCACTATTCTTACAAAATCTAACAATAGGGTCTAAATTATTTTTTTTATAAAGATTGACTTAAACTGAAAATAGAAAGAAATTATCAAGGCCAAAATTATTATTCTCAATTTTATTGAAATTGAAATATATATAATAAATTATTACTATTGGTCATTGAAATACATATAATTATTATAATGCAATAAAATTTAATTTAAGCACGATTATCTTTATTCTATTTTATTGGGTCAAATTATCTTTCTTCTATTTAAGATAAAGATATGATGATATTTGATTATTGATATTAGTGTTCGTTTTTCACGCCTATCCAAATACCCGTTGTCGTCATCAATCATCCATTATTACACGCAAATCCTATTATATAACAACAACTCGCGACCCAATTTCTTCAATTGCGGTCAATTTTCAGAACTGGAGAAGAACAACACAACAATGAGTGATACCGATAACGTATCGGAACTCGAGAAACTGGAATTACTCCACAAATTGGAGGCCTTCAAGATCAAAGGCAGAGACAAGCAAGGGCGCAAGATCCTTCGCATCATCGGCAAATTTTTTCCTGGTAAATTCACTCATTTCCGGTCATCGTTGTTTGTAACGTAATCGTTCGATCACATCTTTGGTTTCTCTATTCGTTGCAATTTTCTTGATCGATTTCTCTGTGCACCAGCTCGGCTGGTGAGCGTTGACCTGTTGAAAAGGTACCTGGAGGAGAGGATTTTCCCGAAATTGGAGAAGAAGAAATTCTCGGTCGTGTACGTTCATACCGGCGTTCAGCGGAGCGAGAATTTTCCTGGAATATCAGCCTTGAGATCAATCTACGATGCGATTCCGGTGAACGCTAAGGAGAATCTGGAGGCCGTGTATTTTGTGCACCCAGGCCTTCAAGCACGGCTTTTCCTCGCCACCTTTGGCCGTTTCCTCTTCAATGCAGGGTAAGCCTAGTTTTGAGTTTGGCGCAAAATAGTTTTGGTACGATCACATTTGCTAACATGAGCATTTGGTCAACTGTTTGGAGCTCAATTCAGAATTTAAAAAATAGGAGAAAAATATAAATAAAAAAAATATCTGAATAAGTAGTGTGATATTTATAACCTTTCTTGTGTTATTACTTATTATAGTATATGTTTATTAAGTATAAATATGAATATAAAAATAAAAATGGGAGACAGTGTATTAAAAGATTTGATTCGGGTGTGGTAGGTTGTACGGGAAGGTGAGGTACGTGAGCAGGCTGGACTATCTGTGGGAAAAGGTGAGGAGGAACGAGGTGGAAATACCCGAGTTTGTGTACGATCACGATGAAGACTTGGAATATCGTCCCATGATGGATTATGGATTGGAGAGCGATCACGCCAGGGTGCTCCATCCAGCGTCTAACGATTCCTCTATCTCCACCTACTCCACGAGGTGCATCTCATAGATCATTACCCCCACGCCCCCCAAAAAAAAAAAAACTTTTGAAAAAGCTCAGAAAACTGAGGAGTGATAGCAATGTTTGTTTTTTTTTTTGGTGTTCATATTAAAGTCTCGTCATGTATATGAAGTTTTCCCCCTCAAGCTTTGTCTGTTTTGAAATTTTAGCTAGGTAGGTCCCGCGTGATCCTTGTGAATAGATATTTTGGAATTAATATCATATATCAAGTTGTATTTTATTGTTCAGAGACCATCTCGTCAATAAAAATGTCACGATTCGCATATTTAACTGCTCTCTCGACCCAAATCCACCAAGTTTAATAATCTTGTGATCTAAACAACTAATTTGGACCCACAATGTTCCAATAGACATAAAGCCAACTTGTAGTCAATAAACACCTGTCCTAGATATAAGAAACCGGTCCCTCCTCTTAAAATGTGCATGAATAATGGGTTAAGTGTCAAATTTGTTATGAAAATATTGTATGGGGGTGATTTTGCCCGGAATATGATTTAGGACAATTTTGTTTTGGAAGTTTGTAAAATGGGGTAATTTTACCTCTGTTGTTAGTTGACCATCAGTTGATCAAATATGTTGAGCTAACAGTCCACAGGTTATCCGGTGTAATTTTGCTAAGGTGAATATCTGTATCGGAACTTTTAAATCTAACTTTTAAAAAAGAATAACTAGATGACAGATGGATTTTTGAAACAAATTTTCACCTTAACAAAAATAAATTGAATGACATGCGGACTGTCAGTTCAATATATTTGGCCAACTAACAGTCAAAATTAATAGATTTAAAACTTCAAAGACAATTCTTCACTTTAGTAAAAATATAGTGGATGCTCTGTGCATTGATAGTTCAATATATTTGGTCAACTAACCGCCAACTGACGATAACGGCAGGGCAAAGTTGCCCCATTTTACAAATTTTCGGAGCAAAATTGTCCCAAATCATATTTCTGGGGCAAAATCACTCCTCGGACAGTACTTTCGAAGCAAATTTGACCCTTAACCCCATGAATAATTCAAACGTTGCCTCTAGTTTTAAATATAAAATTTTGTTGATTTCTTTAAAA
>JBAGKO010000002.1:13717633-13731266 GCA_037177275.1 Acacia concinna | reverse complement strand
GTATGCTATCAGGATTTCAAGTAGTCGTTTTATTCCTTTTCATGGAAAAAGAGGTCCTTAATAAAAGGAAATGAGAAATATTCAATACATAATTGTCTAGTGTTGTAAGGCCCAACTAAATTCTTTAAGTCCTAAATCACCCCCTTTCACGTGGGTGAAAGGGGGTGTGACAACCCTTTCACATCCCCAATATTAATTGGGGACATGAAATCACCCCATTTCACATCCCCAATATTAACTGCCTCACTTTTTGACGTTTCTAATTTAAAAAACAAACGTTTTATAGGGATGTAGAATGTATATTTTGTAGTAGTGGAAATCACTCTAATTTGACTATACGGATCCTATAGGTATATGTCTATCCTATAGGCAAATTAGACTAAAATATAATTCCACAATCCTTAATCTCAAGGTTTATTTAAGGTTCCCTTCATCAAGTTCAACCCTAAATTCTCAAAACATACTTAAAGATGGCCAGTCTAAAAGTAATATCAAGAAAATCAAGATTAAAGAAACTGAAATAAATTAACTATAATTAATCCATGGGAAATCAAATCTAAACAAATAAGTTCATAGCTCCTTTAAGTCTAAAATAAATTAGCCACACATGGCTATTAAAAAATCCATAACAGATTCAAAGAGACAACAGAAGAGAAGAGGAATGATAAATAACACAAGTCCACTGCAAGCAAGCAAGAATTCTACTGCTTCTAATTTCTTTTCCTTCGCTGGTGCTAACGTTTCTTTCTCGCGTCTGCTTATCCTTCGTGATGTTGTACGTTCTTTTCTCCTCCAACTCACAATACCCTCTTTAAATAGGTTGTAGGTTCTGTCCTTTGCCTTCTCTATTATGTTTTGAAATTGATATATTAATATCAATTTGTCTTCACATGGATCCATCTAATCCAATCGTGAAGTATATCCTTCAGTATCCTTTTATATCATTGATGTTCGTCTGATCTCTTGCTTTCTTCTTTTTCTTTTTTTACCTTCAATTAATCGTGGGGTCCACGTAATCAAACCAAAGAAGAGTATCTTCCACATATAATATCCTACGTCTTTCTTTCTTTTTTCTATATCTCTTTAATCATATAATATCTCCTGCACAATAAAAATAAGATATGAGTAGATTTTATGTCTAGATTTCTTTATATCTTATAATCAATTAAAGGATGGAAAGAATATATAAAAGATAATTAAATAGATATAATATCAATCAATCTAACCAAATATATCTCAAAATTTATACCTATTTAATTATAAAATATATACCTATCACTTTCCTCTATGAATGGAGTTGCTTCCCATTTCTTTGTTGGCCCAACTCTATCCTGGTGTTATTGGTATCAGGATTGCTGTACAGGCACATCAATTTTTCACAAGAGAGAACATTCGACTCTCTGATGTTACCTCTGTTCGCCATGTCAAAGAGGTGATATCTGTTAATGACATCTTCTTTGATGACCAAGCAAGAGGCTTATGAAATATCCACTCTATTGTGCTTGAAACTCAGGAGTTTAGGAGCTTCTCTGACATCCCCCTAGGGCTTTTACTTAACGGTGGTTTTTTTTGGTGATCTTACTCTTCCCTATATATTGGGTCCATATTATGGAATATATGTGCCATCTTTTGATGATCATTGTTATATGCTTTTTTGCGAGCAAAACAAACTTGTGTGGTTTCGTTCGGTATTATTCTCCAATGCGAATGACCAATTATAAAGGTTACGAAGTGAAACAGCTCACCCTCATTATGGAGATACGCATGGCCAATACTTATTGGTTTGGACAATCAAATATTTTTTTCCCCATTCGCTTTTAATCTATCCCTCACCACAGAGATGGATCTGATTAAATATATCCCAGGGTCAAGGATGTGGTAGAGTGTTATATGTGCAGGTCATGGGTTGAAGAGTTCGAGAGGAAACTCAAACCCAAAGACAAGAAAGGGTGTCAAAAGTTTGTATCGTTTCTCTATGTTATCTCCACATCACCCACAATAACAGGTATGAATCATACCAACAATATCTTAAGTTCACGTTCTTTTTACAAGCTTTACAGTCTATGAAAACGTTTTTCAGATTGTCCAACGGTCAATTCATAGAGTGATGCTACAAGCTTTGAGTTTGATCCATAAGTACCTGAAGTCAAGTTGATGAAGGAAATGATGATAACTGGTGATTAATAACATGTATGGGTTCAAAAATGGCATATCCTATATCTGCCTTATGTATTGTTATATTTAGCGATTGTTTGATTTCTAATAACTTATACTCCTCTAGTTACATTGTATTATGCGGTTAATATTATAAAATGCCTTATTACTACCCGGGACAATCTCATTATAAATTTCAAATACAGTTTAATCTAACAATTGGAATGATGGTTGTCAGTTATTTGAGTTTTTTTAAAATCTGTTACACATTTATTGAAGAAGACATTCATGTCCATTCATTCAAGAAGACATAATAAAAATACTCTTTAATAGTATTTTATTACAAGACCAAGTGATTTTTCCATGTTTTGGTAGAGATTTAGTATTTTAGTTCACTTATCACGATTTTTAGTTGTAGTAATTAATTAATGGTTTCATTCTTAAGTGTTTCTGTTTCCATATGTAAATAGGATATTGGAGCTGTAATTGAAGAGAGTGAATATCCCAAACATCCTCTTTCTGAAACAACAAAGGTAGAAGCAGAGTCAGGTGCAAAGGTATAAAAAGAGATTGAAGACCAGACCATAACTAACCTCTCTGACATTGTCACACAAGCACCACCTAAAGGCAAAAGAAGGAGCTACAAAAAGAGGGGTGGACCAAAATATGATTCTGCAAAGGAGTCCCAACCATCAGTTATTCCAATGCATGATGGGAGGATGCTAAAACTCATCAAGTTGGAGAAGTAGTGTGCATCCTTTCTTGGAAGCTGTTCGTTGTCAATTTCCACCACGCATGAGTAGTCGTGTTTGCAATGTATTTCCTTTTCTTTTTTCTTTATGTTGCCAAGTTGAACATGTCGTTGTTTGCAATTTCAGTTCATGTATGTCATTTTGTTAACAAGCAGTGGCCATATTTTCCTAATTGAAGTGTTGCTCTTTGTTCTAGTATTATGCCACAGCTTTTGAACATCATATACTGCTCCTATAATTTTTTTTTAAAGATATATGGATCAGTTATTATCTAAATACTACACTTACCAACATTTAAATTATGTCGTGCATAACCTATCTGTCAATGAACTGTGTCATCATGATTGTATAACAGGTGGTAAATGCATGGCAAAAAAAAAAGGAAAAAGAAAAAGAAAAAACAGGTGGCGCAGATGCATATATTATATACCTATTATTTATGCAGCTAAGAACTACACTTCCTAAAGTCAATTTCTACATGGTGGCGAAAATTACAATTGTTAAATACTCCATCAGATCGTAATTATAAGAGTCAATTGAATTTTTTTGGAAAATATAAAAAAACTAATTACATTACTTTAAGACATTAAAATTTATAATTTTTCTTTAAACTATGTTGTTTAACTTATGAACTAATATATAATATAATAAAACACAATATATAATATGATTAAATAATGTAATTAATTTTCTTAAGATTCTCCGAGAAAAAATCAATTAGCTCTTATAATTAGGTCAAAAAAGAGTATTATCTATCTTGAGTATTAGTGACTTAAATAACTGTCGCATCATTCATTCCATGCCAATAAGTAAGATAAAAATTCAATTGATCTCTACACACACTCTTCTCTACGAATTGTGCTATGTTCATTATACAAAAATTGAAAGCAAATTCATTTTCTTAATGGCATATCATCTGAACTAATATTATTGCAAAAGGCATGGAATTGATTAACATTAGAACTCAGAAATTAATTGTAACTGAAAATGCACATTTCTAATGAAATTCAATAGCTGTTATAATTTAAATTATTTGACAGAGTTCATTAAACAATGGTGCTTCTTGACTTAACAATAGGTATTCCTAATGTAAATGAATGTCATTTTCATTAGTATTTATAATGAAAATGAGTATCTGTACTGAAAATGGGTTCTACCTTCTATATTTTTTGGACCATATTCAGTAAGCAATGGTGCTTCACATTAAATTTCATTCCCCTAACCCATTATTATACACTTTCTCCTCAAATATTACAATCCATACCTTCGTCTCTTTTGCACCTGATATTATCCAATTCTTTTAATTTGATTTATTTATGGACATGTGATAAATCATATATGCAAGTAATTTATGACATCTGATAAATTAAACTAAGACTTCTTGAATTTCAGTGCTTCAAACGGGCAGCGAGTTCATCATAATCCAGCAATCTGGGGTGAACACGAGCATTCCCATCTTGAGACGAAGGAACTGGTGGGGGAGGCCGGTTAGGTGGTGGTAAAGCACCATGAGGTTCTTCTTCTTCCATTTCATTATCTTCATCACTATCTGATTCATCAAATTTAAAATCCGAATGCACAGAAGTTGGATTGTAGCTGTATCTCCTATAAACCTTTTCAGAATCCATGTCTGTTCAGCTATTTTATCCTCACTGTTTATGTGAGCAGGCCTTGGTAAGCTGCGTGACCTGTGCATTGTCTCTTGGATGATACTTGCAGGACCATTATTCAACTTATCGTCATAAATGGATCGTTGAGAAGCTTCTTCATTCTTGGCCATATGAGCAGCAACTTCAGCAGCAGCTATGGCTTTCATGGCTGATTCAGCTGCAGACTTTGAGTCTTCAAATTGTACATTGCCACTCTGGCCACTGCTGCTGCCGCCTGACCACCTGGAAGTGGGCTTGTTGGTCTCCGCGAATTGAGCAGTTGTGTAAGGCTTGACCGGTAAGTTACTGGCACTGACAAAAGTGTTTGGCCATTCCTGAAGATGATACTTGAGAAGTTCTTTCTCTGATTCTGTTGTGTCCCATCCAACCTGATATTCCTTAGCTATTTCCTTCAACGCTTTCAACTTCACTTCACCAGCAGGTGTTCGTACTGAGAGTTTGTCAATTAGCTGATAGTCATTGCAATTAGCAAGTTCTTAATGAAATATACGTAGTGGAAGCACCAAACTATGAAACAGTAAGTGCAAGTTCGTAAAAGTGAGGTCCATGTCAATATAGCAAAACGCATAGGGGTTCCATGTAATTCACGCTACACATCAAGGCTTACCAAGCGATTTACACCACAGTTGGGTCTTAGATCAGTAGCCGAAGATACAAATTCTCTCCCATACTTCTCAAAGATATCTTTGAGAGCCAATAGCTCTGGAATTTCGTAGCACTTAGGGGCTGCAAATATTAAGCTAGCAATCCCTTCCTTTGGACTTTCCCTGAAATAAGTTGAATTGGCATCAAAATTTTCACAAATCTTGACTTTACAATAATGAACAGAAGAATTTGCCTGTTTGTCACCTTTGTTTTGCAATGAGTGAAAGTCTAGCCACAACTAATTCACAAAAGAGCTCAATGAATTCATTTGCAGCCAAAACATTTTGCTCTCTCATCACGTGCTCACCCTGCAAAGTAAGGACATCTTTAGGCTGATACCTTTAAGTTCTATATCTCATCAGGCACAAAAATGTTGAGAATCATCCTCATCACACACAACCTCGGTAAGAGGGAAGATGCTAAATATCCGAGTATACATGAACCTTTGGCTTTTCGATAATGTTCAACACTAAATGAAATTTTTTTTTTGTTTGATTTTCATTTGGGCATGAAATGCCATTATTAAATTAAAGAACAACTTCCTGATTATATCAACGAACAAAACGATTGCAGCATATTCTAGAATGCCCAGAAATTGATAGAAACCTTATCAGATAACTAATACAGAAGGTGGGGGTTTCAAAGGGTTCCCATCATTCCATTAGACAAATTGCATCTATGACTTTAAGATGGATCATCATTTTCCATCAAGACTTCAATTTCTTATAAACAGAAGCTTTTGCCCTGACGTTTATCGCTGATCTGGTGAGCTGCCCAATTCGCTATTGACTATTGAGCACTTTGCATCTCATAAGCAGAGCCATGTTATCAAGGAAGGCCATATTAACTAGAAGAATGAGTCAGCAGAGGTTTATTTACACTCTCTTATTCGATCCATGTATATACATTCACTTCGCACTTAACAATATCAAATATGTGATGACCCACTTTCTTCATAACAGAGGAGACATCCTTTTGAAGCAATACATCATGTGATGTTGGAACACTAGAAGCTCTGGTACATACGCATCCACAAGCACTATTGAAATTAGATTAACGCCTACCTAACACATCCTTAGTCCTTAGTGTATGTTATCTAATATTTTTCAGCATACTTTCCACAATTCCATTCAATTAACAACAAAAGTCTAATTCTCGCCACAAAAGCTCAATAAGTCGAGTTTTTGTTGACTGAGAAACTGTGTTCTTGGGTTGACTTCAAAACTGAACAACATAACAGAACAAATAGTGTACTGCTCATTCCAAAACACACAAGATGGACAGCAATAAACAGGTATTAAAAATACGATAAACCGACTTACCAATCAACAGTAGGCAATATCTGATAATCTTACTTTCTTGAAACAGTATCCTTTTAAATCTCAATTTCACTAGGAGTTCTGAATCAATGAGTCATTCATCAGCGCAAGGTGGCGCTTGGAGAGTGAAAAATCTTCACTTCGCATTAAAAGAAAACGAGAGCAGAAATTTTGAGAAACAATGTATTAGCTATGGCTATTGTGAGAGACAAACAAAAATTAGAGCGTATGTTTGGTCTTTTAAATTTACATCAAGTGTCGTTTTAGTTCATTGCACTTTAAAAATATATTTTTAGTTCCTCGATGTTAACACGGCCAATCTAGTTAACGAAAAATACTAACATAATATAACGGTGATTCCGTAATTCAATGTTGTCATAATGTGTGATGTGTTTTAATTTTTATTATTTAATATTTTAATTAATCATTTTTATATTTTAAAATTAAAATAAGCCCATAAAAATTTGATGAAAATACACAAAACTTCCATAAACTTTAGGTTTGATGCAGATCACCCCTCAATATTTTTAGAACTTTAAAATTAAGACACTGAACTTTTGACTTTCATATTTTGAAAATCAACACCCCATCATTAAAATTTCGGTTGACTTTAACATTTCAGGGAAAAGGATGTCTCCACACTAACCTTTCTCTCAACTTCCTCTTCACTTAATTGTTTCACCATTAGATTGAGTTTTAATGGTTAAGATATATTTTGTGAAAATAGTATAATAATTTATTATTTAATATCACAATAATATTTTTGTTTTAGTATAAGATCATAACCATTAAAAGCTAATATAATGGTAGAAAAAGGAAGTGGAGAGAAAGTGGATTAGCTAGGGAACAAGAAAAATGAGAACAAATGAAAAGAAGGTATGCTACTACCTTTAATCCTAATTATAAAATCGGCCAACTTATGTTTTTGGAGAAGTTAAAAGAAAAAAAAAGTTACTTAATCATATTATATGTTGTGTTTCATTATATTATATATTAGTTTATAAATTAAATAAAACTGTTTGAAGAAAAACTATAAATTTTAATATTTTAAAGTAATATAATTATATTTTCTTATGATTCACTGCAAAAAAAAATATATATTTTCCCATGGAATTTGCCACGGACAATTTTTCTATCGCAAATTATATTGAAAATCTGTGGAAAATGTTTCTGACAGAATTTCCCACGGAATTATTTCCATGGCAAATTTTTCCACGGAATTTCCCATAGAAAAATTCCGTGGGAAAATATTTTCCGTGGGCAACTTTAAAAATTATTATTTTTAAATAAATTTAATTTTTAAATAATATTTACAATATTAATGATTAATTAATCATAATTAAAAATAATTCTTATTTATTAACATTATAATATTATTTTTTAATATTTTATTTATATTTCAAATAATATATATTAGTTATTAATTAATCTTAATTAAAAGTAATTATTATTTTATTAACATTATAATATTAATTTTAAATACTTTTTTATTTAAAATTAAAACATATAAGATATATATTTATATATAATTAATTAAATATACCAATATTGTATATATTTATATATATTACATTGTAATAATATTTCGTAAGTTCATCTCAGCATAACTGACAATGCCTCGTGCACGAAGACATTGCGAGCATGAGGTTACGGGTTTGAAAAAAGGAGGGCAACATTGTCAGAATTAAAATACACGGACATGTGGCCTCACGAGGAGGTGAGACAAGTGGTGATACATGGAGGCGACACGTGACAGCACGAGGAGACCCACTTCAATTGGGAAATTTCCGTGGGAAATTCTGTAGGAAAGTTCTGTGGGAAATTCCATGGGAAAATTCTGTGGGAAATTTGCGACAGAATTTAAATCTGTCGGAAATTCTGTGGGAAATTGCGACGGAATGAAAATTCTGTGGGAAATGGATTTGCAACTACATTTTTACTAACAGAATGGATTCTGTTGAAAATTGATTTTCGTCGCAAAATCCGTAGCAAATTCTGTTAGAAATTTAATTTTTTTGGTTGTGATTCTCCAAAAAAATTGATTGAATTTTATAATTAGGACCAAAAGGAGTAACATATAAGAAAGGTAGTGAACAAAATCCGTTGATATTGATGAAGATGATTGCTTCATTGTATGATATGCTCATGCACGAACTCTCAAAGAAATGCACCTATATGGGGATGAACGTGTCGAAGTCAAAGGAGAGTATACATTTGATGTTAAAACTAATAAGTGGATGTATCATAAGGAACAAGTCTCATGTAATTTGGGATTGTGGGTGTCCAAGTAACAAGCATTACTATTAAAAGAACTAAGAGAAGGAGTGAACTCACACAATAATAAGCCACATAGAAAATCAGCAATTTCCCCTATAAGTGAGTTAAATGCAGATTGAGCATCTTTTGTTAGAAATTTGTTTTGTCATTAAATTGATACTTTATCAATTTGTTTCAATACCATTTATGCTTACATATTTGTGAAGTATTGAATGTTGGAAGTTATTAATAATAAAACTATTTCGAATCATTTTAATGTGATTATTGCAACTTTAAATTGGGAAATATTGAATATAGACGTTGCCATGTTCAAACTTTTAATTGCTTCTTTTTATTTCCTTTTCAGAATATGGACGTTTGATATTCAACTAATTTTAATGACATTAAATCAAGAAATTTTGGCAGATTATGTGATAAATTTTTAATGCTTTTAGTGGCTACATTGTCTTAGAAAACTACTAGCAACAATGGATTTAAGCACATTGAACATGGTGATTTTGTGATGAGCATTCATATGTTGCTGCCTATATAAAAGATGTTTCAGTTTGATATTAGAGAAGGGGTTTTTGAGTTTTCAAGCATCTCTCTTCCTCCTCTTGAATATTCCTTTACCTACTAAGTTCTATTATCTATCTTCCGTAGTTCTGTTCGCCTTGTTTTGCATGAAGGATTTGTTTAATCCTGGGGAGTGTCACGTCTTATCTGCCAGTAGTCGCGGAATAACTTTTAAGGATAGTGTCCTCAAGCACGACTCAAAGCATTTTTATTATTTGTAGATGCTATTGCTAATTGGGTTTGCACAGAATTACGAAGAGCTAGAAGATCTATCAAGTTACGTGAAAATCTAAGAGCTACTACCAACATTTGAGAGATGAGGGGTATTGTTGAGACAATGTAATTATAAGATTCAATGTAATATATACTAAGACACAATTTGTAACATCATAGTTTTTATTCCCAATGTAATTATAAGATTTAGGAATTTTCTAATGTCAAGATATAAGTTATAAGAATTTTTATATGTTGGGAGAAAGAGAGATTAATGGAAAAGGAAAGGAAAAGAAAAGAATAGTAATTAAAAAAAAGTAATGGGTCCCACATATTATAAAATAATACTCTTTTGAGAGGTGAGCAAAACCAAATTGAAACCCAAAATCAAATCAAACTGAATTAATTTCGGTTTTCAGTAATTTTTCAGTT
This sequence comes from Acacia concinna, assembly GCA_037177275.1. NCBI lineage: Eukaryota > Viridiplantae > Streptophyta > Magnoliopsida > Fabales > Fabaceae > Acacia > Acacia concinna. Next base: position 13,721,249 of record JBAGKO010000002.1, on the reverse strand, counting down.
TTTATTTTTCTAAAATGCTTCTTGTCCTAGCCGTCGATCCTCCTATTGTAATCAGCAGGAGGGTCTCTCCACTTGTTTTTTTCTTCATTTAATATCTCAACCATTGAATTATGATTTAATGGATGGGATATAATGTTACAAAACATTATAATTGTGTATTTGTATTTTATTTAATATTATAATATTATTTTATAAAAAGCATTCAATCTAATCAATGAAGTGAAGAGGAAATTAAGAGAAGATTAAGTAGAGACACTCATCTCCAGTTCTAATCATGGTAATTTTTCGGTTTCTAGAGGTCGTTTTCTGACACCATATGGAATGTCCTAGCAGTCGATCCTCCTGTGTTAATCAGGGTCGTACACGTGCCCGCAGATAAGTACATTATCGAAAGTATAATGTGGGTCGTCCATGGACAGCCTCGGGGTTCTGGGAGTTTTAGGGGTCTTGTTCACGTGATGATCACGTGCATGTGGGTGATGAGGTTCGTCTTCTTCTCCATGAAGAAGAGGTGGCCCGGAGAGAGAAGGAGAGTGAAACTGAGAAGGAGGACAGGACATTGCAGGCGGAGGAGACGACACAATAGGTGTCCCCATGAGTGAAGCATTTCTTGGCGTTATAGGAGCAGACCTTATTTCCTTTGATTCCGCCATTCTTATTTGTTTCTCTGCTCTCTTCTCTCTCTGAGTGTTGCACTACGTACTTGTGAGAGTTTTCTGTATGTATATACAAGGGGTTGGTCGGTGGAAAGAATTGAAAAGGAAGATTTAAAAAAAAAATTTACAGTATCTAACCTATTAGTTCCATTCATAGGAATGTAAGCCCACATAGGCTAGAACCTCGCTATTTCTAAGTAATTACCGTGTTTGCATGCGCGTAACTCAAAAAGAAGACCAGGATGAAAAAAAACCCACAACTAGTTGAGCCAGAAGCTAGGAGTTGTGGACCCAGAAGGTAGGTGGTGGTGATCGAAGAGGAATATTTTGAAGCAAGGTGAGTGGAGCCTGGGGGCATGTGTAGCAGTAGGAGATGGATGCTGAGTGTGCGAGTGTGAAAAATAGCTGAGGCTTTGTTTATAGCCATGAGCTGAGCCTGAGTGTGATCATATGGGCAAAAATGGCTGCTAATCTCTCCTACTTGTCACTAATTGTCATTATTTTAATTTATGCAGTAATTCTTCCTTGATCTTAAGCTGTTTGGACTTTGGAATAAGTTTGTGATTTTACTGTATATGTTTAGTTTTAGGTCTGTAATTTGTGCAACACACACACACGCAGAGTTTTGTAAAAAGTAGTTATACTATTGTAAAAAAAAATCCGATTAATTAGTATGCCAGTGAATTAGTTAACACTCTTGGAAACAAAATTAAAAGTGTTAAGAGTTTTTTTGTTGGTTGATTTTTGATATTGTATGCAGAACTAATTAATTAATTTGTTGGTTTTAAGGTTTTGAAAAAGTTAGGCATGGATGGCAAGTGTTTTATGGTTGAATTGAATAAACATTTAAAAAAAAAGAATTGAATGATGAATTAATGCATGAAATATTTTAAAGATGCAATTACGGGCAATAATAGTCAATATTCAATAAAAAGAAATGCTAACTTCACTACTAGATGATATAGTTTTCACATCCCTAAAAGACGTCTGTTTTATTAAAAAGGATATGAAAAATAAAGGCGGTGGTATTTTTATAATTATATTGTATATTTCTGGATCTTCCACATCCCTAATTTAGATTAGGGACGTGGAAAAGCATATTCCGCATCCAAAAATATATTTGGGACGCGGAAGTGTTGCGGAAACTAGGGTCTTCTGCGTCCCAGATATGACTTGGGACGTCGAAGCCTAATGTTTCCACGTCGCAAATGGGATTTGGGATGCAGAATCCTGGACTTCCACATCCCAAATCCTATTGGCGACGCAGAAGCCCTCTTCCACGTCCCAAACTCTAAATTTGGGACGCGGAAACTATAGTTTCCACGTCACAAATTACATTTGGGACGTGGAAGGGGTTTATACCCCACCTTGTGAACTTGAGCCCCCTACTCGTGAGAAACTCATACTCCCACCCCACCCCCATTTCTCTCAACCTACACCTAGCACCACCACGCTCCAACGTTGACAACGTTGCTCACCGTCGAGGATACACACTCCGCACGACACCGTCGACACTGCCACTGCCAACATTATTCACTCCGCACGACGCCAACGTTTCCAAGCCTACGCACCGCATCGTTCTGCATTGAGCCAACTAAAGGACAACGACGCCTCACTGAGAACCACCACATTTGACGCCGTCTCTTCCCCCTGTGAACTGCAACTCATCCATAAGTGACTCTCTATTTCTCTTTCCCCTTCTTGCATGATTGTTTAATGGTTGTTGTTTATTGGAAGGCACTTGAAAAATTATTGGTAGATTATGATGGTTGGTGGTTGTTAATTTTTTGTGATTATGTTTATTGGCATATATGTATAAAATTATTGTTAGTCTATAAAGTTTAAGGGGAAATTTTTTTGTTAAAATGGTTACTCGCATAGTTGAGATGTGCTGTTTTGACATAAGATGCTTTGAATTGAACTGGATTAGGTTGTTTCCGAAGGCTTTGGCGATGTCATATGTGGTTGCTTACCACATCCCAAATTTACAAATTGAATGTGTATTGCCAGTGGGGAGACATACCACATCCCAAATTTGAGATTTGAGATGTGATATGTGGTATATACCTCATCCCAAATTTAAATTTAGGATGTGGTATGTCCTGTCTCTTGTCAATAGACATACCAGGTCCCAAATTTAAATTTGGGACGTGGTATATCCCATAACATGCGATACCATGTTCCAAATTGGAATTTGGAACGTGGTATCTTAATATACCACGTCCCAAATTCAACATTCGGGATGTGGTATGTCCTATCCTTAGAGATACCACATCCCAAATGCTAAATTTGGGACATGGTATCTCGACATACCACGTCCCAAATTTAAAATTTGGGACGCGGTATCTTAACTTCCACATCTCAAAATTTGAATGTCGTTTCTTTTTTTTTACGTCCTTCAGATACACGTCCTCTCAAAAAGGGATGTTAAAAGCCCTAAACAACGGACGTTAAAAATGTTTTCTGTAGTAGTGACATTGATCATAAATTATAAACAAGAAAACCTATATCAAACATTAATAAAGGGTAACAAAACTCTAGCTAAATGGCACTTGTATGTCCTCAGTTTGATCCCAAAAGATGGGATATTGTTGAGAATGAGATGAGTGATAACTGATAAATCCAATTTCAACCAGTTATACTGATGAGTGGTGTATGAATTATAAATTTATAACAGTGCAAATTTCAAATTGAGAGTAAAGGTAAATATGAAAATGAAATAGCGAAACAATAAGGAGATTTGAGAATGGGGGAGAGGGAGTAGAAACAATTTTACCAACATTTGGTAAAAATCCTTTTATGGGGAATGAATATGATAAATATCGGATAATTTCCTCAAGAAAAGGAAAGGGAGAATTCCAGAAAAATATCTCCCCAAATTATAAAACCCTAAAAGGGATGTTAACATTTCAAAAAGACACTAAGGTACCATAGACCAAATTGGGGTTTTGAAATTTTGC
>JBAGKO010000002.1:13684887-13707880 GCA_037177275.1 Acacia concinna | reverse complement strand
AAAAAGTCAACTACGTCTTCTAATTAAGATCGGAAGTAGTATAAATATTACACTATATTTACAAAATTTATAAGACCCATCAAAAGTTATTTTTACAAAACTTCAACCAAACAAGTTTTATTTTTGCATAAGTAACTTATAAGTAATTTCTACAATCTTTATTCCAAACACAAATTAAATTACACAATCTTACTTTTACCCAATCTTACTTTAATTCAATTTTACTTTTTTAAAAATACCGATTACAATCTTTAATCCAAACACACCCAAAAAAGCTCGCTTTCTTCAGCTTGTGTCTGTAAATGCGCCATCCTTCAGCTTGTGTCTGTAAATGCGCTATCCTTCAGCTTCATGAACTGCACACTTGACAATATAATATGCAAACCCAACTATCCGTCACACCCTGCCCTAGTGTTTGTTGGGTTCACCAATCGATCCACATTATTAACCTTCACCCAATCAAGTGGGGGAGGAGCTTTAGTTAGAGGCAATTTCGCACCAGTTTATCCACCACTTTCCGCAGGAGGTCAATGAAAGTCATCTTCAAAAATAGATTTATTTCTCCAATTTCTTGTTCCGTTTCTGCTCATATCTCTCTTTAGATTAAGTGCTATATATCCAGTCCCGAACATTCTAAAGTTTTTTATAGTTACTCCCAACACAAAGAAGTATTTGTTTTTAAATGTGTCTCCAACATTCTAAAGTTTTTTTTTTTTCAATTTTGCTCTTAAAATATATTTGGAGTTAAATTCCATCCATCTTTTCTCATGGTTATTTAGAATACTAGACACATTTTGGACAATATACTTCAAATTCAAAATTACACCACAAAATATTTTAGTTTATTGAATACACTTTTAAAAAATAGTTTCGTATCTTAAACATTAACTTTATGTCCCACATAATGATTTATTATTGAGAAAATGACATTTAAATACCACGTAATGATTTATTATTGGGAAAATGATATTTAAATACCTTCTGAATTTGCAAAACCTAAAAAAGTCTATTAACATTTTAAAAAGATACTAAGGTACCATGAATTAAATTGAATTTTTTAAATTCACTTATGTGAACAGTGATAAGCATAAACTAGTGAATCCCATTACGAGACTTACAACTCTCATTATGAGACTTGTAAATTTCCACTATTATTCACATTAATGGCAGATATTCCTCTCTTCTCTGTCACTATACGTCAGTTAGTGTCAATGTCAGATGAACAGTGCTAACAAAGGAGGAGAAAAAGACAGTGATTAGTATAAATTAGTGAATCTCATTACGAAACTTGCAAATCCCATTATGAGTCTTGTGAAATCCTGCTACTGTTCATATCAACTAATTCGAAAAATTCAATTTGGTCCATAGTACCTTAGTGTCTTTTTGAAATGTTAACAGACTTTTTTTAATTTTGCAATTTCAAAAGGTATTTAATTGACATTTTCCCTTTATTATTTTTCAATATAATTGTTTACAATTATTTATGGTTCTATTTCAATTTATATAAGTTGCATATGAAATAAAATATTTTTAAAATATTTTAAGTAGCAACTATTAAATAAATATATATAGAAAAATATATGTGCAAAATGTTGCTGAAGAAAAATGCTAAATAATTAAAATAATAAGGAAATAGAAATGACAAGAAATAGGAAAAGGTAAAAAAAACAACTTCTAGCCATTTGGTTTGTGCATCATGCACTACCTAAATGGTTGGCAGTTCGAACTGGCAAGAAAGCAAAACAACAAAAAAGGAAAAGGCAGAGATGAAGAAACGTGGTGACCGGAGATGTGCGACGCCGCTACCTAATGAAGGGTGTATTTGGAATGAATATTGTAATTGGTACTTTTAAAAAAGTAAAATTGAGTAAAAGTAAGATTGGATAATTTGATTTGTGTTTGAAATAAATATTGCAGAAGTTACTTTTGATAAGAAATGACTGTAAAGGGTATGACTACATATATATATATGGATTATATATATATTTAAATATATTGTAATATTTATACTACCTCTGGTTCCAATTATAAGGCATAATTAACTCTTTTGGCTTCATTAATCTTTAAAAAAAAACTAACTGGGTCTTATAATTAGGATTAAAGGGAGTCTTATTACATGTAAAAATAGTGTGCTATTTATACTACCTTCTATCTAATTATAAGATTTAGGTAACTCTTTTGCCTTCTTTTATCTCTAAAAAAAATCAACTAAGTCTTATAATTAGAAGCATATTGGATAAAAAAGGACATAATTTTTTTAAAAAAAAAGTCCTCATGGCAATCGGTGCAAAAGCAGCAAAAAGATGTTTATTACTTTTGATCCAATTGGTCTAATTGATGCTGTGGAAATGAACGGCACTCCAAACATTGCAAAAAAAATTTCCCCCTATAATTATGCATGGGGTGGCGTGAAACGCGATAATCAGTGGGTCTATCGTCTTAACAAACACACGTGAAATTAGTAAATAATATGTTTGAAAATGACACTTGCCATTTGGTGGACTCAAGACAGGAAGACAAGGTAATCATGTCCTTCAAGAGTCAAGACTGGGTTACGGGAGAAAGACCCCCAAAAAAAAAATCTTTTCAACTCTAAAATCTTAAATAAATAATTTTTTTAAAAAATTAAGTTATCAATTATTATACAAGTTTAATTAATTTTATTATTTTTATAAAAAATATAACTAATTTAAAATTTTAAAATTCAAATAATACTTATATAAGGAAATTTATATTTAGGTCTCGACCAACAGAATATACGAAGAAATAGTTTTATGAAATCACATAATTGCAATAAAGTCCTTGAGACTTTTTTGTAACTAATTCCACAATAATTTATTATTTTCTCTCTCTTCCCTCTGCTGACACGACTGACGCGTCAGTCAACCTCTCTCTCTTTTTCTCTCTCTCCACATTGACAACTTCATATATCAAATTGACAATTCAACGTGTTTCCATTGACAACTCAATATATTACCATTGACAATTATAACGTACAACTATAACATTGAATTATTAATGAAAACACATTGAGTTCTCAATGGAAACACACTGAGTTGTCAATAGGCCATATTAAATTGTCAAAGATAATAATGAGTTATAGTTGTCAATGGTAGCACATTCAATTGTCAATGGAAACACACTGAGTTGTCAATAACGCGCATAAAGTTGTTAATAGGGGGAGAGAGAGAGTCTGACGTATCTATCATGTCAGTTTCTCTCTCCCCCCAATTGACAACTTCATGTGCCCTATTGACAACTCAACGTGTTTCCATTGACAACCCAATATGTTACTATTGACAACTATAACATTGAGTTATTAATGGTAGTACATTAAGTTGTCAATGGAAACACATTGAGTTGTCAATATGCCACATTAAGTTGTCAAAAACAATGAGTTATGGTTGTCAATGATAGCACATTAAGTTGTCAATAGCGCACATGAAGTTGTAAATAGGAGTGGGGGGGAGAGAGAGACTGACGCGTTAGTCATGTCAGTTTCTCTCTCTCTCTCTCTGCCCCCATTAACAACTTCATGTGCCCCATTGATAACTCAACGTGTTTTCATTGATAACTCAATATGTTACCATTGACAACTATAACTCACAACTATAACATTGAGTTGCCAATGGAAACATGTTGAGTTGTCAATATGGCACATGAAGTTGTCAATGGGAGGGGAGAGACCGAGAGAGAGAGAGAGAGACTAACTGACGCATCAATCTCTCTCTCCCCCTCCACATTGACAACTTCCTGTGCACCATTGACAACTTAGCGTGTTTCCATTAACAATTTAATGTACTACCATTGACAACTATAACTCATTGTCTTCGACAACTTCATGTACCCTATTGACAACTCAGCGTGTTTCCATTGACAATTCAATATTATAGTTGTGAGTTATAGTTGTCAATGGTAACACATTAAGTTGTTAATAGAAACATGCTGAGTTGTCGATCAAGCACATGAAATTCTTAATGGGGGAGGGAGGGAAGGGGGTAGAGAGAGAGACGAATCAGTTATGTCAATCAGAAGGGGGAGAGAGAAAATGATTTTTTATTAAAGAGCTAATTACAAAAAAGTCCCGCAGAACTTTATTGCAATTACACAATTTCACGCAACCGTTTCTTCGTAAATTCTGTTGATTTGGACCAAAACATAAATTTCCCATTTATATATCAATATTTATTATGTCAAAGTAACCATATTCTCCAACCCCAACTATGAATCTATATTTGCTACAAGTCAAATTAAAGAGCTATCAATAAAAGCTAGCTCAACCCTAAATAATTGGTTTTTGAAGGACCAAGGCCTGCAAGGGTTCAAAAAGCCCATGTACTATAAAATCATTTAATTATTACTCATGTTCTCTGAAATTTAATATTTTTTTCAAACTCTTTGAAATATAAAAAAATCAAATAAGTCTCAAAATTTTGAATTCCATAATAAATATTAATAAAATTATTTGAATGGTTACATATTTTTATTTTTTTTGGCTCAACACACACACACATACATACAAATATGTATATATATTGTCATGATGTATATATATATTTCCCTACAAATATGTGTGTATATATATATATTTTATATACAGATAATTATTTATTGTCATGATGTAAATAATTTATAAATCTCAAAAAAAAATTTTACTAAAAAATTACTATAAGCCTAAAAGGGCTAGTCTTCAACTCTAAAAGGCCGGCCCTTTTGTTTGTGGGTTTAAAAAGATTAGCCCTTTTGAGTCTAATTTCTTTCTACATAAAATAAAATATAAACCTTAACTTAAAAGAGTTTAAATAGGCTGATCCGAAAGGTTCGGCCCATTTTTAGGGCTCTAAGTCAAAGCGAATGATATATATATATAACATTTTTTTAAAAAAAAAAAGAAAAAAAAGGAACGTGAAGGTTGAAATAAAAAGCAGTGCAATTAAAGAGGAATGAAACTAAGTAAAACAGCTCTATCAAAAAAAAAAAAAGAAGCATAAATATAGAGATGGGAAGCACTTCGTCATGTGCAGCATGCAAGTTGCTGCGACGACGTTGCGCCGATGATTGCGTCTTTGCTCCTGACCCTCAAAAGTTTTCCATCGTTCGCAGGTCTTTGGTGCCAGCCATGTCGGCAAGATGCTTGAGGTAAGAAGGCAAGAAAATACTACTTGAAAGTTGAAAGTTCAAAATTCTAAATCAGTCGTTTTTGCTTACAAGCAGAGGCATTGAGAACTCATTTTAAGAAGAAATCACTGGTTTGAGATTTGGAAGTTGAATCAATATTTTGCCCATCATTTTCCCTGTTACCTCCTACCTCCCCTGTTCCTAATCGTTGTGTTTTGCCGTTATATTTCCAAAACAGGAGGTTCTAGTTCATCAAAGAGCAGTTGCTGTGAGGAGCACAGTGTAACAAGCGAATGCTAGGGTGCAAGACCCAGTATACGGCTGTGTCGGGACTCGGGACCATAACGTTTCTGCAGAATCAAGTTTCAGAGCTTCAAATGCAGCTCGCTGTGGCTAAGTCAATGATCCCTCAGAATCATGAAGCTGCCGAGTCTTCGGAAGCTGCAGCCAAACGTGTGAAGAAGTTTACATTTGACCTCAACCACCTTCTTTCTTGTGGTGAAGAAGAAGACATTATTTTGCCTTAAACTTGTTCCTTCTAAGAACAAGTATGCCTTCCAGTTCCAGGAACTTCCCTTTACTGTTTGTTTGTATGGTTTATACATATTTCTCTGGAACTTGTTTTGCGAGAATAAATTATGCACCCATTAATTGTACGAGAATTGTGCATAGCTCTTCTCAGAATGTGTAGCACTTTTTCAACGATTTTCTGCTGCAACCCGCTCACGTGTGTATAGATCCTAAACACATGTTAATAGCAAATTCAAAGTATAATATCAAAAAAGCATGACATTTATCTGATAAAATATTGTGTATAGCGTATACATATATGCAAGTAATTTATGACATTTGATAAATTAAAACTGAGACTTCTTGAATTTCAGTGCTTCAAACCGGGCAGCGAGTTCATCATAATCCGGCAATCTGGGGTGAACACGAGCATTCCCATCTTGACACGAAGGAACTGGTGGGGGAGGCCGGTTAGGTGGTGGCAAAGCACCATTAGTTCCTTCTTCCATTTCATTATCTTCATCACAATCTGATTCATCAAATTTAATATCCGAATGCACAGAAGTTGGATTGTAGCTGTATCTCCTATAAACCTTTTCAGAATCCATGTCTGTTGCAGATCTTGGTAAGCTGCGTGACCTGTGCATTGTCTCTTGGATGGTACTTCCAGGACCATTATTCAACTTATCGTCATAAATAGATCGTTGAGAAGCTTCTTCCTTCTTGGCCATATAAGCAGCAACTTCAGCAGCTGCTATGGCTTTCATGGCTGATTCAGCTGCTGCCTCAGCAGCAGACTTTGAGTCTTCAAATTGAACATTGCCACTCTGGCCACTGCCGCCACCGCCTGACCACCTGGAAGTGGGTTTGTTGGTCTCCGTGAATTGAGCAGTTGTGGAAGGCTTTACGGGTAAGTTACTGGCACTGACAAAAGTGTTTGGCCCTTCCTGAAGATGACAAAAATAAGAACCACATTTTTAATAGTATATGAGGAAAAACCAAAAAGGGGTTCTTTCTCTGGAGGAACATATTACATACTATTAGCTCTTCTGGAGGCTTGAGAAGTTCTTTCTCTGATTCTGTTGTGTCCCATTCAACCTGATATTCCTTAGCTATTTCCTTCATCACTTTCAACTTCACTTCACCAGCAGGTGTTCGTACCGAGAGCTTGTCAATTAGCTGATAGTCATTGCAATTAGCAAGTTCTTAATGAAATATACGTAGTTGGAAGCACCAAACTATGAAACAGTAATTGCAAGTTCTTAAAAGTGAGGTCCATGTCAATATAGCAAAACGCATAGGGGTTCCATGTAATTCGCGCTGCAGATCAAGGCTTACCAAGCGATTTACACCACAGTTGGGTCTTACATCAGTAGCAGCAGATACAAATTCTCTCCCATACTTCTTCTCAAAGATATCTTTGAGAGCCAATAGCTCTGGAATTTCGGAGCACCTAGGGGCTGCAAATATTAAGCTAGCAATCCCTTCCTTTAGATCTGCTGGGCATTCCCTGAAATAAGTTGGATTGGGATCAAAATTTTCACAAATGCTGACTTTACAATAATAAACAGAAGAATTGTCTGTTTTTCACCTTTGTTTTGCAATGATAGAAAGTCTAGCCACAACTAATTCACAGAAGAGCTCAATGAACTCATTTGCAGCCAAAACATTTTGCTCTCTCATCACGTGCTCAACCTGCAAAGTAAGGACATCTTTAGGCCGATATCTTTAAGTTCGATATCTCATCAGGCACAAAAATGTTGAGAATAATCTTCATCACACAACCTCAGTAAGAAGGAAGATGCTAGACATCAGAGTCTACCTGAACCTTTACCCTTTCGACAATGTTCAACACTAAATGAGTTTTTTGTTTTGTTTGATTTTCATTTGGGCATGAACTGCCATTATTAAATTAGAGAACAACTTCTTGATTATATCAAGGAACAAAACGATTTCAAGCATATTCTAGAATGCCCAAAAATTGATAGAAACTATAGCTAGATCACATAACTATTGTTTTTTTTTTTTTTTGGGTGGGGGGTGTGGGGGGGATTCAAAGGATTCAAAACTTCAACTTCTTATAAAACAGAAGCCTTTGCTCCGACGTTTATCGCTGATCTGGTGAACTGCCCATGCTATGTATTCGCTTTTGACTATTGAGCACTTGGCATCTCATAAGCAGAGCCGTGTTATCAAGGAAGACCATATTAACTAGAAGAATGAGTCAGCAGAGGTTTATTTACATTCTCTTATTCGTTCCATCTATATACATTCACTTTGCACTTAACAATATCATATAAGTGATGACCCACTTTCTTCATAACAGAGGATGCATCCTTTTGAAGCAATATATCATGTGATGTTAGAACACTAGAAGCTCTGGTACCTACGCATCCACAAGTACTATTGAAATTAAATCAACGCCTACCTAACATATCCTTAGTCCTTAGTGTATGTTATATAATATTTTTCAGCATACTTTCCACAATTCCATTTGATTAACAACAAAAGTCTAATTCTTGCCGCAAGAGCACAACAAGACGAGGTTTTGTTCTGACTGAGAAACTCTGTGTTCTTGGATTGACTTAAAAACTGAACAACATAACAGAAAAAATAGTGTACTGATTCCAAAACACACAAGATGGGCAGCAATAAACAGGTATTAAAAATATGATAAACCGACTCAGCAATCAACAGTATGCAATATGTGATAGTCTCACTTTCTTGCAACAGAGGGGCCATCCTTTTAAATCTCAATTTCACTAGGAGTTCTGAATCAATGAGTCATTCATCAACAAGGTGGGGCTTGGAGAGTGAAAAACCTTCACTTCACATTAAAAGAAAACGAGAGCAGAAATTTGAGAGATAATGTATTAGCTATGGCTATTGTGAGAGAGAAACAAAAATTACCCGGATACGAGCAGTGCCATCTTGACCAGACTGGAGAAGCAACGCAATGTCTCGCCTCATCTGCCTCACCACCACCTCTCTCTTGTTCCTCAGCAACTTTATCCTCGCCACCGCCATCTTTGCCGCCGTTTTGCTGTTCTTACCAATTAATTATGTTCGCTTAATACCGCAATCGAACGGGAAACATAACTAGAATTTCTAGACAGGCAAAATGGAAGAGAAGGAACAGAAAAACACATTTTTCCTTTAAAATTTCCGAGACTAAACCATCCCGGTTTGATTTTAACGAGAAAGTGTGAGAAAAAACTGCAGATGATGATAAATAACTGGATTCAATCTGGCACTTAAAGAAATGTGAGAAAAAAAATACCATTTGGAGGAGCTGAAGCCCCGGTGGAGAAGAGAGACAAAGAGCTTCATGAGCTTCTTGGTGTGGGCAGTGGCCATGTCTGCGACAGTCATTGGTGCGAGACAGGAAGAAAAAGAGGGGTTGGGGGGTTTATGAGGAGGGAAACGAAGAAGAGTAACGGATCAAAGAAAAATAAACTGAAATAAAGTGAGAAAAAGTTCGTCTTTTTCTTCGTTGATGAGGAGATCCCATGGGCCCCACTTTCCAGCTCTTCGGTAATGGCTCAGCGTTGGGAAAATATAGCCGTTAGGGGGGATTTGACACGTGGAGAATGGTACTGCGATGAGGGGTGAGGGATCCTATGCAACAGGGATCATGAAACGTTACACAGAATTTGTCCAACATGTTAATTGATAGGACATGTTTGGTACCTGAAAATAACTTTTTTTGTTTTATATCAATACTATTTATTAAATATCTATAATCATTGTGTCAAACATTTTTTTATTTTAAAATATAAATATAAAATATATTATTTTTATTCTCAAAAAATTGAATTTTTATTTTCATTTTTTTGTTTTAAAAATATTTCACTGAGACTAATAATTCATATTCCACTCCACCATCGAGACAGAACTACACTGCCAGCCCAAAGATTTTGGTCTCCCTTCATTGTAATTGAAGGCCCACAGATAACTATCCCGCCCTCTTGGATTTAATCCCCCCAAATGAACATGTTTGGGCCCAGCTTTTTGCTGATCTATTAGATCCTCTTGTTCGGGTTGCGTTTCCTGTTGATGCTGAAGACCCTTTAATATTCTATAATTAGAATAATGTCTAATGTGCCAACTCGTTCTTCCACCTCCTCACACCTGGATGACCGTATGCTCAATGAGCCTGTTTTTTTTGCAAATGCTTCCATAGTCCTTGTCACTTCAGGTTCAGGATTTCAATCACGTAAACGAAGCACAGACGATGAGCAGGATCAGTCCTATATTTTCTTGCACAAATGCGTGGCGCCTGCTGCCTCTTTTCCCTAGAATGCTTGGTTATCTTTGCTGGGTTTTGACGGAGTTTATGCCAAAAAACTCAGTCTAGCAATATGAAGGCATTGTCATGGAACTTCCATAGTATTGATTTAGACATCCTTTTTGTAAATATTACCCAGACTTTTTGTTCTTTAATGAAACTTTTTTACCTCAATGTAAAATATTTAGGAAACTTTGTAGATTTTCTTTTTCTAAAGTTTTTGTTGTCGATCCGGTTGATCACAGGGAGGTCTTTTTTTGGGGGTGTCTGGAGATATCTCTTGTTCATCTATAGATATGCTCCCCTAACTGGATCAATACTGCTTGTTCTATTTCTGGTAACTATACTATATATATATATATATATATATTATTTTTGTGTATGGACTCCTTGTTGTAAAAGATGGTTACATTTTATGGTCTTGGCTTCATTCCCTAGTGTTATAATCAAATCAAATAAGAGAGAATCATACTAGAATCGTAACAAATCAAGAGAAGATCATGGATATATTATCAATTATATTTAATTGTATTTATTGTATTTATTCCCTAAGGTTCCCCTCCTTTCTGTATATACTGATGTACATTCTCTTTTAAATAACATAATATATACATTCAGTTCCCATCTCCTTTCTTTGTTATACTATCTTCATGGTATCAGAGCGACAATCTCAGAGTAAACGTTTATGTTCCAAAGTGTTCTTTCGCGCACACAAAGAGAAGGAAAGAGAGGGAGTTTTGTGCATTTCAGATCATCACTTTGTAGTGCAAATTTAGTGACACGCGCCCCACCACTGCATTCCCCATCCTTTTTTTCGGCGTCTCCCATAAATTTTGTGGTGATCCGATGACGGTACAGTAGCGCGTGGAGTTCACGTGCCACCATAGACAAAGGCTTCTTTCGACACATGAGTGATAGTTTGGCCATGAAACTCTCCATTTTGCTTCTCTAGCTATTTTTTGACGTCTTATAAGTGTTGGATTTACAAACTCTTCATGTTTGAATTTCGGGTTTTCCATTTCTATTCCAACTTTTGTTATTTCTACTATGTTTTGGTTCTTTCACGTTCTGCACCATTTTTTAAGAGATTCTCTTGCTCTTATTGTATTATTAGTGGTATTTGGCATTGTTGTTTGGATCAGTGGAGTTCCTTTGTGCTTGGTTCCTAATTTATGAGTTATTCATGAGTTTTTACAGTAACCAGTTCGTTATTTATTCTCTCTTATTACTTTTGCAATTGCATCTCATGGTCAACATTAAATATAATATGCTTCCTATCTCTGCTAAGATTACTAAATCCAAGTTGAATTGGATCAATTATTATTATTGGAATAGTATGTACGAGTATATTTACTAGGTATTGAAAAATATACTCATTTATATAAGGATCCCCCATCTAGTAATAAAGAAAAATTGGCCTGGCAACAAGCTAATGCTCAGATTTTATTTCAAATTTGAAACTTAATTGAGCTTCGCATTTTAACCTCTATCAGTCATTGTAAAACAGCCAAAGAAATCATGAATTATTTAGAATTTATGTTTTTTGAGAAAGGGAATATCACTCAAATTCATGATGTATGTAAGGGGTTTTATAAAGCTCAGCAACAGGGGTGTCCTTTGAAGGATTTTGTTTTTGAATTTAAGAGGACGTATGAGGAAATAAAGGTACTTATGCCACCTAATGCATATCTTCACACAAGAATTCAGCATTTAGAACACCAAGTCATTATCAGCTTCCTTAAAGCTCTTGATCCTTCCTATGAAACAATCCGATCTCAGATTTTATCTAGTCATGAACTTCCATCTCTTAATTTTGCATTTGCTCGTGTTATTTGTATTGATAGTCTTAAGAATTCTCCAGTGACTCCTGATGCAAGTGCCTTTGCCAGTCGAGGTTATTCTGATAAGAGGATTAGTGGGTCCAAACAAGGGAGTGTTTCTTTAACTCCAAATTATAGCAGTTATACCTGTAATTATTGTCATGAAATGGGCCACATAAAGCATGATTGTCAGAAATTACAGGATAAGTGGGAACATGATCAGCGCAGCGGTGGTTATACTCATGCTACACAGACTCCTGATTCTACTACTATTTTTGTTGACTCTAATATTGCTGCCACATCTTCAAATGCACTTGCTACAGGTAACCAACCTTCATGTCTGGTCACTTCTTCCTCGAAGTAGGTCATAAACTCTGGTGCTATTGATCACATGACAGGTAACCATCATTTATTTTCTTCCTATGCATCATATGCTAATCCCTCAATTTTTATTGCCAATGAATCTCTTGTTTATGTTGTCGGCTTAAGCACTATTACACATACTCCTAATCTTTCGTTATCCCCTGTAATTTATGATCCTAACCTTACATTCAATCTCTTATCCCCTAGTAAACTTTGTTGACAGCTAAATTGTTTTGTCTCATTTTACCCTAATTATTTTTTATTTAGGATCTTTCGACGAAGACTATCCTTGGTAGAGGTTATGAATTTGACTGTCACTACTTTCTTGATGATAAGGTGCCGCGTTTTGTTGCTTGTTCTGGTGGTCCTTCCCCATTTGAAGTTCACTGTTGTTTGGTTCATGTGTTTCTTTCTATTTTAAAACGGTTGTATCCTCAGTTTTCATCTGTGTCCACTTTAGATGCCAAACATCATTAATCAGTGTAGAAATCAAGTGTAGAAGCAAAATATAGAGCCATGTCTCAATCAGTGTAGAAATTATATGGGTATTTCTGTTGTTGAAGGAAATTGGTGTTGTCATGACACTACCTACAAAGTTATAGTGCGACAATAAAGCTGCGCTACATATAGCATCAAGTTCCATGTTCCATGAACAAATGAAACATATTGAAATTAATTGTCATTTTGATTGTGATCAAATCAAAGCAAATTTCATTTGTACAGGCCATGTGTGGTCAAACGATCAATTAGGAGATCTACCAACTAAGGCCTTAAGTAGAACACGAGTTAAGTATCTCTATAACAAGTTGAGCATTATTAACATATATGCTCCAACTTGATGGGAAGTATTAGAATCAAATCAAATTAGAGATAATCATGCTAGAATCATAACAAATCAAGAGAAGATCATATGTACATTATCAATTATATTTAATTGCATTTATTCCCAAAAGTTCCCCTCCTTTCTGTATATATACGGATGTACATTCTCTTTTGACTAACGTAAGATATATGTTCAATTCCCATCTCCTTTCTTTGTTATACTGTGTTCACCTAACTAGCTCTGTTTCTCAACCCTGGCTTATTATTGGTGACATTAATCAAATTTCAGGCTCATATGATAAACTTAGTGCTTCTTCTTCTGTTGTCCGCTCAACTTCTTCTACAAATTCTGGATGATTTTCATCTTATAGATATCCCCTCTCAAGGTAGTTGGTTTGCATGGTGTAATAACCGTTAGGGAATAGATCATGTAAGGGCAAAGCTTGACTGGGCACTATGTAATTCTATGTGGCTTCACCTCTTCCCATCATATGTTCTTCAAATTCTGCCCATTGCAGATTTTGATCACTCTCTAATATTACTTCAAACTTCTTGGAAACAGAAGAGAGCTAAATTATCTTAGTTTGAAAACTTTTGGTTCTCCTTTCTACAATGTCATACCACTGTTTGTCAGAAATGGAATAGGGAAATTCATGGATCTTGGGTGTACAAAAATTCCATTAGGCTTTAGCGAATCAGACAAGCCCTCTTCCATTGGAACAAAATGTCAGTCGGTCGAATTTCCTCCAATATAAGAGAATTAGAATAGGAGCTTCAATAATGGCATAGCAAGGCCATTTTATCATCTTAGGAGGAACGCCAAGTTGACTATCTCAAGTCTTCCCTAGAGTTTTGGTATGACTGTGAGGAAATCCTTTGGTCACAGAGATCAAGACAAACTTGGATGCTTCAAGGGGATAGAAATACAAAATATTTTCATTTTTTTGCTTCCTCAAGAAGACTGAAACATCTTATCATCCAATTGGATTGATTATCAGAATGTCATTCCTATTGTGGCTACCAACTATTTTAAACAGATTTATGAAGATCTTTTCTTCTTTGATATGGATCGTGCTAAACATGCTCTGGATAACATTAACCTTCCCAAGCTATCTCCCATACATTTTATGAAGATGAGTCATGCAATCTTTGTTGCTAAAATTGAAAAGGCGTTTTTTTGAAATGAAAGCTGATAGTACGCCAGGACCATATGGTTTTCATGCGCTGTTTTCCCATAAGTTTTGGTCAATCTTAAAAAATGATATTATTGCCATGGTTTTTCAAATCTTTCAACAAGGATATATATCCTTCATCAAATGAACCGGTCTTTCATTGTGTTGGTGCCCAAATGCAATCATCCTTGTACCTTTAAAGATTTTAGACTAATTAGTCTTTGTAATGTCATCTATAAACTACTCTCCAAGGTTTTGTGTAATAGATTGAAAGAGATCCTCAATGACTTAATTACCCCAAATCAAAATGCCTTCCTTAAGGGAAGGCTCATCACTAATAACATTATTCTTGTGGCTGGATACATGGTAAAAATCCAGGGTACTCGAAGAAACAAAGGGGGTTGGTGTGCAATCAAACTTGACATTGCAAAAGTCTATGACAAGGTATCCTGGGCTTTTTTACTATTGGTTCTTCAGAAAATGGAATTTCCCCTAGAGATAATTCACTTGATCATGCAATGTGGCTCTATAGTCTCTTATCAAGTCATTATAAATGCAACTCCAGGTGTTATGTTTACTCCCTCTAAGGGACTTCAACAGGAAGATCCGCTTTCTCCGTACTTATTTTTTCATTGTGTCAATGTGTTGTCTTGTATTATTTATCAAGTAGAGAATTTTAATTGCTGGATGGGCCTTCGAGTATCCCGCGACTCAATGCCGTTGACACATCTAATGTATGCTAAGTACACTCTCTTCTTTTGTCAAGCAAATCCGAAATATATATATATTCCACTCCACTATCTGCTCACCTAGAATGCCTTTTTTTCCAACACTAACACACATAACACTCTGTTGGGAGAATAAAGAAAGGAACACACACACAGCACTGGTAAGTAGTAATAGAAATAATAATAGGATGAAAAGACCAAAAAAAGAAATCATTTCTGCCCTATCTTGACAAAGAAAGGAATTATAATACTTGTGCTAGTTTATATATGTTGGATAAAATGAAAATACCCAAGTCCTATATAGGCACAAGCCATTCTCATTGGGAGTTGTGTGGAAGCTTCAAGTAAAAGTTTGGTGGGTTTGAACTTTGAATCTTTGCTTTAAGCTTCCCTGACTATTTGAGATCCATATAATTCTTCATATATCGTAACAGCTTAATTATACAAGACTGTTGTTATGTGGTAATGAAGTTTATCTTGGCAACCGTCCTTTTTTATTTTTGGGTAGCATGGAAACAGTTATTTTAGGTGTCAAATCTTTGATACAAGTCTGATCTTTTATACATGTCATTTAGTAGGATCTTAGTTGAGCTGTAAGTCCACTGTAATTTCACATTTTAAGGTGCTCTATGAAAAGAATTAGTGTGTGAGCCAAAATGACATGCTAGAACTTTATGAAGGTTATGGATCCTTGTAGTGTGGTGAGCAAACGCAGCAACTAGCACCAGAGACTTGAAACCAGAAAGCATATATGAAATGGTAAAAAGATGAGATATGAATGGTGAGTATTATCATCACACAGTTGATATTTCAATCCTGTAACCGGTAAAACTGAAATTCTGGAACTCAACTAAGAGCCAAACCAAATGGAAGAAGAAAACCATATGATCAAGAGACTCTGATGATTTAAACAAGTCAGTGATGCACATATTTGTTTGTTCACAATATTTTACCATGTGGTCAATGAAATCCATAACTAAATAAGGGTAGTCAAAGCAAAGGCCTATTGCTTGTAACAACAATGTTATTTCTGCCAAAACATAAGAACCCTATTATTATTAGTCAATTAAATGTGTGAGAATGTATATTATTGACCGCTAAAGTGACTCATCTTATCTCCGTAACAGCCTGCTTTACTATTATTCAATCTATCCCATGAGAGACGCTATGGGCTCATGGCAAATTTTATGTGTAGTAGGTTTTGTGGTCTTCCACCAGCATTGCAATTATCTAAAACTATCATTTTTATTTATTAATTTGTTTTTTAAACATATCTCTTGTTTTGTATAAAAACCTCCAAGATTTCCTCTAGGCATTTCCATCCTCATGTCCCCCTCTCTGTTTTCGCTATACTTTACACTTTTGTCTTTCTTTACTATTTTAATTTCTTGGATATGTTTGGTTGTTGAAGAGTGACTCGAGGAAATTTTATACAAATATATATATATATATATATATATATATAAGATCTTTCTATTGCACGGGTGGCATGTTGTTTGGTAGGTTGCTATAAAGATTCAGTATAAGTTTAATGCTTTGATACGTTGCTAGCTTGCAGGTAGGTACCGCCCATACAAAATAAAATATTTGGCTCTCCTTGATGAATCACACTCAAATTTTTGACAACACAGGGATTTGAACTAATAGCAATTCGTAGTTGAGATCTTCAGGATAATTATTTTAGACTTTATCTATACCAACTCAAGACTTTTGAAAAAGTAAAATTCATCTCTAGACTTGTATATAAAATTAATTTATCACTTATGTTTATTAACATCAGCACTTTACATTTCACATAATTACAAGGTAATATTCGCAACACTATCATTGATGGCCCCTGAAAGAAAATTTTAAATATAATATGTCTGTAACTGTCTGTATCGTTCCAATTTAATGTATTTAACCGTTGTACTTTATATCTCTGCTTTTGGCGGGGGCAAAAAGGAAAGGCAAAAAAAGTTTTAAAAAAAATTATGTTTCATGTATCTGCTATACCACCATGGATTTCTTTGAGTGGAGATGTAATGAATGTAAGAAAGAGTGTGAGATAGCTGGCAAAAAAAGAAAGAGTGTGAGATAAGTATGAATATTTAATCATTTATTTTAATCTGTATGTTATGTTAAGAAGCCAGATTATCATTATGACTCATTTAAGATTTTTACGTCGTAAATTCGAATTGTACAATTACCCAAATGTCCTAGTTGTCAATGACAACCTCTGGGGTTGTTAATCGCAACCACTCGGGGTTAGTTGTTAACCACAGTCCCTGAGTTATTAATGGCCGCTCTTGGGATTATTAATGACAAGGCCCAGCCTTATCATTAACAACCCCAAGGACTATCGTTGATAACTATCCTCAATGGTGGCCATTCACAACCTCCAGGGCAGTCATTAATAACCTTAAGGGTTGTCATTAACAACTAATCTTAGGGGTTACTATTAACAATTCCAGGGATTGTCGTTAACAAGTAGGGATATTTAGATAATTGAACAATTTGAATTAACGATAAAAAAAAGTTCCAAGGGACTTCACTTCAATTTATTAATTTCACGGAACCTCTTTAACATATATTCTCTTACAAGAGACCTTAACACAATTTTTTCAATAATTAAACTAAAAAGGAGAAAACAAAAGAGATAATATAAACTATTGTTTGTATTTCAACTTCACAATATAAACATTCGAATACATATATATGTATTTAAAATTGGAATCCTCATCCCTAAAATATGGATGGCTTTGCAGGATTTTAAACAGAAATTGGCAGAGACTATGTTCAAAAGAGAGGCTCTAGTTTTGATCAACCTCCTAGACACAATCTGCAGGTCATTCTCAAGGGTTTCAATGGCGATCTCCAAAGCTTCCAATCTTGTATGAACAATCTTCATCTTCCCAAAACAACAACCTTCACTTACAACACTGTTCAACACTGAATCTACACTCTTCAACTCATTCACCATTTATGAGTTATGATCTTCACAAGCTTCCACAGTCCCTTTGTGCATCCACCTAGCAACCACAAACCATTTGGTAGCTTCCTTTGGTATCACCAAGAAGGCCAAAAGAGATTGAAATATTGAAACGTTCATCAAAATGGCTTCCCTAATAACTCTTATCACAGAAGCCATCTGATCATCAAGATTCAGAAGTGGGGTTCCACCAATTCTGGTTTCCATGTTCTTGAACTCTGTGACAAGTGTCTTCACATTCTTCTTCACCTTCTTGGTGAAGAACTTGTACTCTGCTACACTTTTTTCAACAAAGGAGTCTCCTTTTCTTCTCCTAATTAACACACAAAATTATTTTAAAATATTGGGTGCTACTCAAAAAAATATTTTAAAGCCTTACATGTTAGGGAAAATGACATTTAAATACCACTTGAATTTTCAAAACCCAAAAAGCTCTGTTAGCATTTCTAAAAGACACCAAGGTATCATGGACCAAATTGGGTTTTTTTTATTTTTCCGAAGGGAAAAGTGGTACGGAAACTAGCGAATTCCATTACTCTTATGGGTAATCACATTACTTTTATAGCGAAAAATCCCCTCTCTCCTTTGTTTTCCAAAGTTGCTGAAGTGAAAAATGATTCGGAAGCTAGCGAATTCCATTACTCTTATGGGTAATCCTATTACTTTTATAGCGAAAATTCCCTCTCTTCTCTGTCATGGGCATATTTCTCTCTCCTCTGTCACTATGCGTCAGTGTCAGTGTCAATGTCAGATGAATAGTAACAGTAAATAGACAGAAGGAGAGAGAAAAACAGATATCAGAAAATTGTAGCGAATTCCATTACTCTTATGGGTAATTCCATTACTTTTATAGCGAAAATCATGTTACTGTTCACATCCGAAATTTGAAAACTCAGATTCCTCCCTTGGGTTTTTGATATTCTAACAGACCTTTTGAGATTTTAGAAATTCAAGTGATATGTAAATGGGATTTTTCCTACATGTTATTTTGTAAAAATTAAAAAAAGAGTTGGACCTCTCCTATTTACATCAAAACGGTACAGTTTTGATGCACATGGGTGCAAGGGAGCGGGATTGCTAGGGAGAGGATTCGGTTTCATATGGCACCCACATGGATTCCCTTCGAACTTGTGAACGTTGTCTCATTTCTGCCCAACATTAAGGACTGTCATTATTTTATATTTTTTATGCTTTGAAAATTTACATATATTGTCCATTTAGTTATATAAATTTAGTATATCAAATTACCGCAGTAGTATTTTAAGTAATGAAAAAGGGATTAAAGGGGGGAAAAAAAAAGAAATCCTCTAAATTTGCTAATCTTTGAACCCTAAATGACCTAATCATTGTAACTTCATATGAACTCATCTCAAATTGAATTTTGTAATCAACTTATGCAAATATTTTTAATTTGAACAAAATTTTAAAAAAAAACAACTACAAAAATAAATATGAATTACCATATTTTGAATGTCTTTATTTATATATTTGTTTCAAGCATTCATATTTTTTTTCTTTTCTTTTCTTTCTTTTTTTTGGGGGGGGGGGTAATGGAATATACTAGGTGATCGAGGAATAATATCTAACATTTGTGGGTGATAATATAGAGGTATAAATGAAATATCTCAAACTTTATGTATATATTTCCCGTAATATTTTATTATTAGGAGGGATGGGATTGACTATTGAGGAGTGGGTTGTGGGCGTATAAAATGAAACGTTGCAGCCCCATCTCTGAACTTTGTAGAATAAACTCAAGCCAAGGAGCTGGGTTGAACTTGACTATGAAATGGGAGAATGTTCAACCATACTTTACGAACAATAATCTATTTGCATGACAGATTGATCAATACTAGTTTTACAATTCACAAAAGCGCAATACTTGAAATTTGAAAATGTCCAATAACAATAATAATTGCCCAACGAAAAGTCTGTCCATACTTCTTATACGGGTTAAAAATTAAGATGAAACCTTTGATGGGCTACCTAAAACGATATTGGTATTGGACCGGGCCCATCATGAAAGCTACTTCACACAAATTATTCCATGCCATGTTCCAATCGCTGAGAAAAGGCACAGCCGAAATTTTTAAAAGGAACATCTTTAATTAGAGTCAATAAACTGATATTTCTATGATAAATATAACTCTTCTATTTAAAATAATTATTTTGTATGCTTAAATATAGTATAAGCAATTATTTGTCACCTTCACTGTTAGAATTTGATTTGTGATGATGGCTAGGTTTTTGTTTGTGTTTTAGTAACTAACTAACTACAATTATATGAAGTTAAGTTATTGTATATACCCAAGTTGTTAACATTTCTATTAGGCTTTATTCACGATTTGAGTATAAACAATGACAACTTAACTATGGCAATTAAGACCCTTATTAGACGTTATTGACAAAATCAACAAATATTGACAAAATGTGTAAAAAGGAAAATTAAAGTTAGGACACATAATCAAAATTAGGACTTTAAACAAACAATTAATGACTTTCAAGTATTGGTAATGAAATTGACAATTTTGAACCTATTTATAAAGTTTATGAGCATTTTTTAACTTTTGAAAAGTATATGGTGCTAAGTGAACTTTGAGTAAAAACATAAAAATGTTTTTAACCCTTAATCCTAATCAAAATTATAGTAGTTAACGAATGTCAAGTATTGATAACAAAATTAATAATTTTGAATATATTTTTTAAGTTTATGGGCATTTTTAAATTTTCAAAAAGTATATGGCGATAGATAAGTTTTGGGTAAAAACACATAGATCTTAATCCTTTAATTTATAAATTTATAGTTAACTCTATCTTATATTTAGGACCGAAAGAAACATATAATATGAAAAAAAAAACATGAATTTTGGAGAAAATATATTATTTGGGGGTGGAGGCAATGTGGAGTGAACACGTGCATTCCCATCTTGAAACGAAAGTAATGGTGGTGGAGGGTATGACATCCTGATTTTTTATTTTTGTTGAAAAATATATTATTTAGGGTGATCTAATATATATATATATATATATATATATATATATTTGCGCAAGATGTATTATGAATTATGAGATCGAGATACTATATTATGTTCACACTTATTTGTTTTTCATGTTAAAAAATGTAAAATAGAGGTCAATGACTTGTTGGAGTTATTGTTTTTATTATTTAATAGTGAATTAAATAAAATTATATTATGTAAATAGTGATTAAATCTATATCTCTCAATAGAATCTAGTGCTCTCACATGGTGGATCACTAACTTTTTTCCTGTTAGTCTCTTTCCTCTTCTATTGCTTTTTTTTTTTAAGGCCAACAAGCATCAGACGTATGGACAACTTACTAGTATTATGGATTTTTTAAGAAGAAGAAGAAGAAGAAGAAGAAGAAGAAGGCAATAGGGTGGCAAGCTTGACACTTTTCCACACTTACCGTCACCCCACACGTTAATATATTAATCTGCATGTGCGATTGAAAGAATATGAGACAAATAAAAAGAAGTGATGTAACATTTCAATTGATATGTACATATTATAGGCGGTGAAGCATGTAAAACAAGAAGCTCCCTAATACTTTCTCTCTACTCTCGACTAATATTCCAATTGTGAACAGTAAATATGTTGTGTGATCACTGATCACCGGAAAAAATGGGTAAAATGTGTTGGTGTAGTTCTTGAAATCAAGGTAGTCAATATGAGTCAAGTCGCTGGACTCTATCCTTGAGAACTATTCCGCAACCGCAGGTTGATCAAAAGCGGCACTCCTCAGAATAAAATAGATTATTCCTGCAGAAACAAGGTGAATAGAACAACAAAATGTATACGCAAGCAGCCAAAAAAGAAGCACAGAAGATGAGAGAAAGTATATGGAGGAAGAGAGGGGAGCTCGAGAGTTCTGAGCAAGGTGCCTGAACCTCTTGCAAGAAATGCCTTTTATAGGCAATAGACTAAGGTATCCATTGGGAAAGGATTTAACACGTTAATGGCTATTGAATTTTCAGTTACAGATGTTATGCTCAATAACTCTACTCCATTTCGAACGTTGATGAAGAATAGCTTCGGTTGCAGACGTTTGAGGACCATAATGTCTGATCATGTAAGGATTCAGTTTCAAAACCTTGAAAAATTGGGTTTGTCCGGTAAGCTATTATGTAAAAAAATAATTTTATATTTTTTCAAAAAAACATTTTGACAAAAAGTACCTAGTCCATATTTACTTACGCGCAAGAGGAAATCAACGGATTTCAACTATGCTTACCCATTGGAGGCACAATGTTGTGTGAGCGAGCCCACCTTTCATAATAGGGAGGAGTCATTTCATGAATTATTCCTTCTTTTTCACAAAAATCATTTAATGATAAATATTCTCCTCCTCTATCCGACCTAACCCTTTTGATCTTTTTATTCAATTCATTTTCTACTTCTACCTTGTATAAAAGAAATTTTTCAAAAGCCTCATCTTTATTTCTCATTAAATAAACTTTGGTATATTTTGAAAAATCATGAACAAAAGTAATATAGTATCTTTTACCACCCCTAGTCTCGGTTTGTTTTAAATCTTCCAAATCAATATGAATTAAAGCTAACAACTCAATTTCTCTTTGAGTAGAAAAATGAGATTTTTTAGCTTGCTTAGTTTCTGCACAAACTTCACATTTATTAAAAACATTTTTAGTTTTAGAAATCATCCTAAGATTTTGCAATCTTTTAATATAAGACTTATGAACATGTCCTAATCTAGCATGCCACACATCAAAAGAATCAATCAAGTAAGCAGAAGAAGATACTTTCTCATTCATTTCAACAACACTCTAAACAAACAAACCCGTATTACAATAGCCTTTCCCAACGAGTACATTATTCTTGGTCATGAAAATCTTGTCAAACTCAAAGCACACCCTAACCCCAGCTTTGCCAAGCAATGCCACAGAGACTAAGTTAGCCTTGACTTTAGGTACCTACATTACTTCTTTCAATTCCAAGGTCTTCCCCGAGTGAGCTTCAGTACCACTTTGCCTTTTCCTTAAACTTTGGCAGTTAGAGAGTCAGCAAGGTAAATTTAGTCTTCCCTTTCTTCAAAGGAGGTAAACATCTCTTTATTAGCATAAATGTGCCTAGTAGCTCTTGAGTCTACCACCCATTTCTTCACATCGGAGACAAGTAGGGCTTGTGATATCACAACAACACTGATATCCTCATCACTA
>JBAGKO010000002.1:13654250-13675934 GCA_037177275.1 Acacia concinna | reverse complement strand
TCAACAGTAATGTCATTTGCCTCAAAGCTCAATAATATATATGTATGTATGTATGTATGTATGTATGTATGTATGTATGTATGTATGTATGTATATATGAGTGTATATCTAGAGAGATTACCATCCTGGTACTATGTGTCCTCTTCTGGATTATACTTTTATAGCTGGAGACCAAGCCAAAATGATGCAGTGGCTTAGAGAGATGAAAGAACAACAATATCTCTTATGTTCTTATCAAAATCCACTTCACCCAAATCGGGAAGAAAAGCAAAACTCTAACTTTTTCAAAAAAATAAATAAATTATGCATTGTTAGTAAGTAGTTCTTCCTTCTCTATATCCATAATTGAGTAGATGATATAAATAATTTTAGAGATTACCCATCCATGAGGAAGTAGATTAATAGCCAGTAATTTATAAAATAATCACCATTCCTTACTAATATTTGTTCACATTGAATATTATAATAATCAACAAATAAAGAGTGTGAGGAATCACCTTCAGCCAATGGTAATTCATCTATATATCCAAGATCCTTGCATGATTAATGTTAGATCAATAACAATTATAAGCAATGAATTTCAAAAAATAAGCTGCCTACCGCAATTTTAGAACCTTTAAAATAGCAGATAATAACTCTTAAGATTGTTTGCGTCAGCCTCTTGTTTTGTACAAATTATTAGCAGTAGCATCTATAAAAATACAATTATCAATAAACAGTTCGAGTCGTGCTTAAAGACACTGTTCTTAAGAGATATTCTGTAACCCCCTAGTAAATTAGAAAACGGTACTCCCCAAGATAAAATGAACCCTTCCTACATAAAGTGTGACAACACTGCAGGAAGATAACATTATAATTCAGAAGAAAATGAGAGGAGAGGAGCTTAAGGTAGAGCTTGGGGTCGTATGATCTTAGAGTATTGTGATTTCACTCCTCACATTGCCTTTTATAGGCAGAAATCCATGTGACTGTTAAACAACAATAATGAATATTAAAAACAGTTTAATGACAATTAAAATGACAGTTAAAAAAAATGATTAATTGTAATTAAATGTAATAAAACCTTTTTTAATTGTCATTAAAACTATTAATTAAAATTCCAACAGTTATCTCCAACGGTCAGTTCGAGGACTCCTCTTATCAGCCTTTTTACTAACTCAGTCTCGAGTTATATAAGACTTCTTTCTTTGACACATCCATACACAATAATTACAATATATGTGTGGTTACTTTTGGGACAAAAATAGTCTTAAAAAAACTTCCGGACACCTAACACTTCTGAGTGGTTTATTTCTGAGGCAAAAGGGTCCCAAAAAACTTCCAAATACCCAACGCTTCTTAGTAATTACTTCCGGGGCAAAAATGATCATTTTCCTTTCTATTTCTTTTTTCTTTTGTTTTTTGCCAACGTAACTATTGGCTATTAGACTATATGATGAGTGAAGTTAAGCCATAAAAAATATTCCACAATTCAACAGCTTACGTAAAGCAAGCTTAGAAATATTAACTGGTTGTACTATAGTGTTTGAATTTTCCATCAACTCATGAGATTCTTATACATATACTAGACTACCAGTCTACCACTATTCGCAGGCAAAAAAAAAAAAAAATTTATACTCCCACCACTAATGCTTATTTTATTATTACATTTGGAATCTGCATAGGAAGATGAACCCCAAAAAATTGTGGGTGCACCGCTGCACCGAATGCTTCCAATCTGTGCATTTTGACCACATGGCTTTTTGCCTTTTCTTTAAGCTATTATGGAATAATTTTTTTTTTAAAAAAAGTATAAATTATAATACAATGAAATGCAAATATCATTGCCACGGATATCCAGATTCCAGAGGGAGCAGAGCCCTTACATGCAAAAGAATTAGAGGCATTTGAAATGCATGCTAAGCTAATAAATTATGTTGGTAAGACTTTACAAAAAGAATTATCAATCAGAATAAGGGTGTGTTTGAGTCTTTGATTTCAAATCTCTTGATTTCATGGCAAATCGTGCTTTTACATCTGCAAAAGAAATGTGTTTGGATCTCAGTTTTACCCAACTGAATTTATAAAAAAAAATGTCGGATAAGGGAGAAGCGCATATCTGGGGCTTATTGATCCGATTGCTTCCTTCTTCTTTTTCTTTTTTTATTTTTTATTTTTATGTTATAACTTACTCTTTTTAGTTTTAATTATAAGACCCAGTTAATTTTTTTAGAGAATTTTAAGAAAGCTAATTACAGTATTTTAAAATATTAAAATTTATCTTTTCTATTTAAAATATTTTGTTTAACTTATAAACTAATATATAATATAATAAAACGTAACATATGATATGATTAAGGAACTCATTTTGTTTCCTTAACTTTTCTAAAAAAGCCAACTAAGTCTTATAATTAGTACATGACATATTATAAATGTCACAACATATTTATATGTAATATATACTTCATTTGGTCTTAATTATAAGATACAATTGACTTTTTTAAAAAATCATAAAAAAAACTAATTATATTGACTTTTTTAAAAATCATAAGTTACTTTTAAATGTTTGCATTATTGTTCCAAACACACCCTAAGATTATAAATTCAAGAAACAAACAAAAAGCATGTAAATTTTAAAACTACTTGAACAAATTAGATTGTTCAATTATTTCCATTAGTTTATTCAACGAGAACAAGAGAAACAACATCTTCAAACTAGAAGGATCAAAAGTGTTCAATTAGGAAGAAAAAAAAATAAAAAGAAAAAAAAAACTGCTGCAACCCAAAGTTGCGGTTATGCATATGCAATTTTAAACCCCAATCTCATTTGGATTTTCTTAATTCCTCTTTGAAAGTGACATGTCAGAAAGAAACATGTATGGACCTGCATCATGCTCACTGTCTCTGTCTCTGTCTCTGAGATTGACACTGCGACATTCTGAAGAAATTGAGAAAAATCCATTTGCTTATCCCATCATAAAAGAAGTCATGTATTTGTTTTGTTAGTTCTTCTTCTATACATGGCCTTTCTATAATTGGTTCTCCACAAGGAAGCTTGCTGGTTCACATTTTGAAGTATAGTTGAGTTTAGATGTGCAGTACTTCCTATGTACAGCTGTTAGTTTTCCCTTTTCAGCCTTTTGGTGCAAATCAACCATCATTCTAGAGCATTCCCTGTAAGTTATGTTTCATATTTCAGGTTAGAATCAGTAAACACTACTTACTTGGCTCCCCTAAGCTTTTGAGTAAATATGTGTTACTTACATGAGTTGATCTTCTGAGTAGTTGGTGTGCCATTCACATGTCTTGTTCCATTGCTTGAAACCATGGATGGTGCATTGAGCAGTGAAAACTGCAGCTGCAGCTAGCAAAGAAGGCGGGAACTTCAACATCCCATACTCCACAAGAGATAGCTCTATCAAGAAGAAAGCTAGCAACTCCATCTGCTCCATAGTGAAAATTGCAAGCAAAGAATTTTAAACACACAAGTTGGTATTAGTAAAAAAGATCATACTGCTTGTCAGAATTGATTGCATTAGCTAAAAATTTGGTGAATTATATTTTTAGAAGTTCAAGTGTAAGAGGTAAGATGAAAAGAACACTATATTTATCAAAGATGAGTTCCAAACATGTAGATGAATGAACTCACATCCTAACAATTCCCTCATCCCCCCCAAACAGTGAGTTCCAACATGGACACGATGTTGTAACCAAAGTATTGATATCCTAATAGTCTGTACCTCAAGTATGAGTCGTTCATCAACACCCTACTATAACTAGAGGTGTGACATCCTAATAATATCCTTATTAGGTGTTAATCCAACTTCAACCCCATGCTGTAGCTAGTGGTCTTACATCTCCAACTCTCTCCCTCTCGAGCGCGTATCTATCTACCCGTTGAGGAAAATTTCTCCAACATCTCTCTTGTGATTCAATGGGCTTAAAATCTCAATCTATGACACCAGTTATTGGTGCAAATCCTTGAGAAGGCTTAAGGAAATAGAGTTATTATGCCTTAATTAATAGATGTACACACTGCTCTCAAAATTGTCCACTTCGAAGCCCCTCACCCCTCACAGTTTTAAAACACATTGAGGGGAGGTAGCCATAGTCTTTTGTAATCCTCTCTAGTTAATGTGGGACATTACAGAAGATATCCAGGCCCTTATAAAGCGTATTTTGTTTCCCTCCTCATCTGATGTGGGACATTACAATTGAGAAAGGCCCAGCATCCTCTCTAGTCTTAACATCCCCAACCCATGGAACAAATCCTTGAGAAAGGCTTAAGAAAATAGAACCCTGACAAATGGCTGTAGCTTTTGACCTATATGTCAAATGCTTAATGTTATTGTTAACCGGAGGTCTTAAATCCCAACAATTTCCCCTAGCCTAATCTTACATCCCAACTATCTCCCCGTCAAATATGAGCCTAATGTTGACCCTCCTATCAACTAGAGGTTTGACGTCCCAACAAACATTGATTCCCCGTTATAGCAAGAGGTCCAGCATCCTAACAATCTGTTTTTAAGTGTGAGTTCAACGTCGACCCCCCCCATTATAACTAGAGGTATAATGTCCCAACCATCTCTTCATTTAACTGCAAGTCCAACATCGACCCCTTGCGAACATTCTTTCCTTCAAGTAATCCAATATCAACCCCTTGCTTTATTGTCCCAACAATATCCTCATCAAGTGTGAGTCCAACTTCAACCCTATGCTATAACTAGAGCTTTGACATCCCAACAATCTCCCCTTCAAAGTCATGGAGATGCTTTTTTTTTTTTTTTCAGGTCCCATATAATGGCAGTTCTAACTCTTTCTTCCTCAACAATTGTTACTTTAAAAACCTAACCATTTACAGAATGTAATAAAAAAAAATTATGAGTACTAACTTTTTTATCAGTATGTGCAGCCTTTAGAAACCTCCTCATAAACACATATGGTGTTGGCACTGTCATGTTAAACTGCAGTGTGCTAAGCATCAGCTTCTCCTGCATCAGTTAGAGAAAGGACAACCTCAGCTTCTTATGGTTCAACAAACAAACAAACAACAAAAGTCAACAACTTGATTAATGAAGAAATATTACCATTTCAAGAACTTCTTTCCTCGTATATGCTTTGTCTGATATAAGTATCAGATCCTCCACTACAGGAACTGACACTTCCTCATATTTGCATGCCAAAAGCATGGCCACTAAACCCACCAATTGAAGCCTCTTTCTTACAACTGATTGCTTCTCCAAAAACCTATCTATTAGGTTCACTGTAAGGAACAAAGTCTCATGCATGAGATCAAACTTGTCTTGCACCTGAAGGTTCAAATACCAAAGAAACATACATGAGTATTTAATTTAATGGCAACTACATTCCAAACAGAAAGCCAACTACTATTATTAGTAAGTGAGGAGTATTTATTATTTCATATACTGACCTCAATGAGCCAGTCAATTAGTATAGCTCTCATTCTTTCATTAATGTCAAATTGTTGTGACATATAATTTGGTGAAACACAGCTACTATTCTGCATGGTGTATCTTCATGGTGTTAGTTTTATACGGAAAAAAAGAAATTAAATTTTGATACGAGTATAAATCATAATCAATCAATATAAAATATAAAATTTACAGCAAGTCTCGTTAAAACGTTTAAATGAGTAATTTGTCAAAATCTATCAATGTTCAAGGTAGGAAACAAACAATTAATGGCCCATGCAGATCGATCCAATAAAAATACTTTCAAATCATATAGCCAAAACCAACGGCATCCGGAGGATTACTTTATGATTGGCTTTAATTAGTGCTTAATAATTAGTTAAATTCTAGAAAAATTAAATGACAAATGCATTACCTCCATATTTCTGTAGAAAGAATAAAGTTCATGAACGTAGTCCGCAGCTGCAAGATGGTTGTTCGCATCACTACAGTCAATGTCCATAATTGGATCTTCAAATATATCCTCCATCTCAACTTCCTAGTACGTACCATGTTCAACAACAATAGTTAATTCACAATTATTATTATTATTGCACTGAATTTGAAGCAAAACAAAGTGATAAACACACACACACACACACTATACCATCTGATCCGTTTCAGTCTGCATTGCTTCTTCTGATTGTTCTAAAGACATGGGTACTGGCTGCTCCTTCACTGACTTGTGTTCTTCATCCACAAATATGCATTCTCCAAATCCATTTGAGTTTAAATTTGATGCATTTGACTTTTTATTTTCCTGTTCAATTTCAAGCCAGCAATTCCCAGAAATAACTACCATTATCATTGCAAAATCTATAGCTTAAAAGCTGTGAATTTCTCATACTTAACGTCTAGAGACAGTACCTCGGGGAGAGGCTGCTTTGTGGGAGCAATTTGTGCGGCGAATCTCCTGAAAAACAGTAAATCAAAATATTTCAGTAATCATTACTAAGAATAATTACCGTTAATAAATTCAAATTAACTAAGGGACTGTTTGGTATGAAAGGAGGAGAAGAAAAATAAAAATTTTATAATTTAAATTTAAAGAAATTGAAGAAGCGGGTTATAAAATTTTGATAAAGTGAAAATATAACATAAAAATATAAAAAAGAATTAAGAACTCTTAACCCCATTTCTCTAATTATTTAAAATTCAATTAATAAAAATTTTCCATCTCCTCTAAATCTCTTGTACTAAACAGACCCAGAGAAGCACCGTACATATTGCCACGCAACATCATTTTGGTAAATACATGAAAAAAGTCGTATAAAAAATTCAGTCGTACATGACTTCAAACTAGATATATATATCATATCGAATTATGTTTGTGAAATGCATATAAAATAAGTAAATCCATACTTCTTTATTTCAAACTACAAAACTCAGATCCTTAGCGAGAGTTATATTTTTTTGTTTGACTCATCGGTGCAATGTAACTCTCGAATGTAAAAAATAAAACTGAATGTTTCTGTCAGGCCATTGACCTGAATTACAGTAAAGGAGCTGTCTATAATAGGGCCACAAAAAATAATTATAATAAAGCATTACAAAAAATTTCAACCCTTGTAACCTACATGTGACTATACAGCAAAGAACTTTCCGTCATTTCCTGAACATATGCTTGTAACTGGGCCCCACCATATTCCTCTTTCCCTTCCCACCTTCTTCCTCCCACTCCTACTCCTCCTCCTCCAGACGCCATTGATGAGAACAGCAAAGCTCATGAACTAAGCTTGTTCTTCCTCCTCACTTCGAAATGCAACACCATACTAAGCTTCCCCATATATATATATATATGTTATTCGGTTAATTCCCTCAATGTCCCCTCATGCCTATCCTCTAGAATCCATACTCTTCTGTCTCAGTTTTTCTCTCACTCCTCCAATGTATCTACTGGATGCAAGACTATATGCTACATTATCATTTAGGCTTAGTATCTCACAAATCTGACTGCATATATATATATAGAGAGAGATATATATATGGTCACCACTCACCTGGTAATTGGTCGATGCGCTTGATCGGAGATCTTCGTGTTGGGTCCACAGTCCTTGAGGTTCTGATTGATAACGCCCAGTGCCCTTCTATTCCCTCCAACCACACCACCTGCAATATGACTCACAAAACATGTCAATATAATAATCTTCAAGCTTTTCAGCTACATTGATTCAAACCCAGAAGAAAATATTATTACCTTGTAGGCATGTGGGTTTGACGGAGTAGTTTGCATTATTGTTCTCACGAGAAATCACCATGTTTTGGTTGATAATCTCAGAAACCCAGGTACCCCAGAAGAAGCAGAAGATAGAACTGAAGAACCCTAACACACACCTCACTGGGGATTGAGAGAATGTAAGAAGATGAAGGTAAATATTTGTCTGTGCTCGGGACGCGTCGTTTTTTTTCAAAAAAATCTCAACGGCTAGTGGTTTAGCGACCGTTGGATGATGGATGAGAGTGTGCGAGAGAGAGAGAGAGACAAAGACAGGCAAAGACACGTACCCATGCTTTCTTTCTACGTTTGTCTAATTAATAACGGTAATGTGCAGAGACAGCCTGCATGTCTGATTTCAAAAATGAGAATTTTTTTGGCTTATTTTTTTTTTTAATGTTAAGTCGTAAGGTCCAATCATTGGTCTCTGCGCTCTTCCGCACTATTGTAAGGGCTTTATTCCTTTTTTTATGCCTTTTTTAATTAATCTTTTTGGTTGGGTTTTCAAACCCAGTAGTAAATCCCGGAATACATTGCTTCAATTTAATTTAGGAAGCTAATTTTGGCACCATATCCAAACCCAACTAAAATAGATTTTGTTGACTCGTCAGAGAGTAGGATATATGGTTTTTTTTAGAAATAAATTATATTGATGATGCTACTTCTTAATTTTTCTTAAATTTGTACCAACGATTTTATTATGGAAATTCGAATTTTAGTCCTAGTTTAATTTTTTTATTAAAATACCCTTCATTGTTGTAAATATTTTAATTTTAAAACCCAAAGTCTCTTCTTCTTTTTACTCAACTTAATAAAGATTATTCTCAATTTTTTAAAAAATATTCACTAAGTTCTCCTTAAAATTAGGATGTCTGATATGTTATTTATTTTTCCTAAAAAGGGGAATGACAAAAATACGTTACTGCCGAATCTAAAAACCCAACCGAAGTATAAATTCGCAAATTAAAGAAACTTGAGAGTTGAAATACATAATAAATCCAGGAAATCCCTTGTCATAAATTGTTTTACTACTATGAATGGATGTTAATATTAATAGTTGGGTCATTCCCGTTTAGAAATTTCTCCGCAGAATAGAAGCTCATTCATTTTTTTTCCACAGAGAATAGATGCTCATTCATGAATAGTGTGGACTCTCACATTTCTTTGGAAAAATTTAAATGGCGTAGGAGAAAAAAAAAAACTTAAATGGCATTAAATAGTTTGGTTGGACCATTATTGCCTGACCCTGAAACTGCAGTGGGTATAGTGACTATAGTCAAACAACGAATTGGTTAGAAGGGACCCCTTAGCAGTATTAAATAGGGTGTTGTCAATTTACCCCTAATTCTCTTATTTAGCCCTTTTTTTTAAAAAAAAAAATTAATAAATTCCTTTCAAATTTATTACTTTAGATTAATTTAAATAATTTTTTTAAGGAAAATGACACTTAAATACCATTTAAAATTGTAAAACCCAAATTGGTTTGTTAACATTTTATAAAGACAATAAGGTACAATAGACCAAATTGAGTTTTTCAAATTTTCGATGTGAATAGTAGGAGGATTTCGCAAAATGAGTAATATGATTTATAAGAAGAGTAATGGATTTCGCTAGTTTTTTCTGGTCTCTAATTTTCTCTCTCCCTTTGAGAGCACTGCTCATTTGACACTGACTGACTCATAATGACATAGGAGAGAGAAATTGGCATGTGACAGGGGAGAGAGGAGATTTTCGCAAGTTGAGTAATTGGATTTGCAAGAATAGTAATTGAATTCACTAATTTGTGGATCACTTTTTATATCAACAAATTTAAAAAACAGAGGAGAGAGGAAATTTTTCGAAAGTTGACTAATACGATTTTGCAAACATAGTAATAAAATTCACTAGTTTGTGAATCACTTTTCACATCATTAAATTTATAAAACTCAATTTAATCATAATACTTTATTGTCTTTTTTAAATATTAATAGAATTTTTAAGTTTTAAAAATTTAAACGGTCTTTAAATATCATTTTCCCGTTTTATTAATGACACAATTTAATGTTCATAAAAGATTTAACAAAATTTTACGTGTACCCTTGCGGGCCTAACGACACAATTTAATGTTCATTAAAAAAATAAATACATTCCTTTCACATATATCATTTTAGATTAATTTCAATATTTTTTTTAAAAGTAGCGATCAATATCCTTAACTATTTTTTTTAAAATGTCACATTAAGTATTTAATATAACAGCTAATTAATAAATAAAATGACACTTGAGTTTTTATTTTAAAAAAATTCCATTGTCTTTGATTTTAACGAACACTGCAAATGTGAGAAGTTTTGATGAAGAATGAAGTGTTAAAAGAAAGAAACTTTTTTGGGGGAACATTTTTTTTTCTTTTAAATTTAGAGGGCATCTTAATTATAAATTAGTTGGCTTAAATACTTATGTGGCATTTTTAATGTTGACGTGACTATAGAGAAAAATACAATTTATGTGTTTGTTAGTAAAGAGTGTTAATTGTACTAATTTAAATATATTAGGGTGTTAATTGCACCCATTTAAATACATTAGGGTGTTAATTGCACCTCCTAAATACTTTAAGGTGCTAATTGCACCTCAAAAACTAGTTCAGAGTGTTGAGTACAACTTCAACCTTTTGTTAATGACATAATTTCATGTTCATTAAAAATTCAACCAAGTTTTATGTTTGCCATTGAAGGCCTAACATGACACTTTCTTTACTTGGGATTGAAATTGGCTATAAAATATAAGTGGAGTTAAGAGTCTTGCGATCCATGTAGTCGACTCTACTTAGTGTGATTAAAGCTTTGTTGTTTTTGTTGTTGTTATTTTAAATGACACAATTTATTTAATACTCTCTCTTATCTTTATTATAAAGCACTAATTAACAAATGTTTTTTTTGTCTTTTTTATAAGATACTTGTAAATTTCCAATAAGCATTTATTTTATTTTTTCATGTATGCCCTTATTTAATAAGGGTAGCGGGAGAGAGTAATAATTACTGTGATATTTGAGTTTAGTATAGTTAGTAAGGGTAATATTAAAAGTCACTTGAATTTTGGAATAACTTTAATATTTTTAACTGTTTTTATTGATTTTTGATTGGTAGTTCATGCCTTATAATATGAATTAAATAAAGTAGGACTTTATAAAATTGGGAGGGAGAGTGGGATATGAATTTTTTGAATCCTCACATCCTTTTTTGAGGATTCACTTTGGAATTGTTAAATGCATTTTTACTGATTTTACATATAATCAATTTTTATATGAATTTATTTCATAGTTTATTTTTATTATCACTCTCTCTATTTGTGTATTTTTTTTTGCCTTTACTCTCTATTTCATTTACACAGTCATAAGTAGAGCAGGGAAATCGGCCCGAGCCCATCACGGGTCGGGCTTGTGATTTTAGGTTGAAAATGGAGTTTGGTCTAAATGGGCTGGCCCTGTAGGGCCGTGGGCTTAAACAGGTTAGCCGTGCAGGGCCGTATGTTAGCCCATTTATATTTTTTAAAACCAAAGACATAAGATGATAGACATGAAGAAGATGAAAATGATAATGTTATTCATATTGTTTAGTGTTTAATTTATAGTTTATATATTTATCTAATTATTTATTTGATTGTAAACATTAGTTTTTGAACTTCATATATGTTGCTTTTTGGGTAAATATAGACAATGTTTGATGTTTTGATTTGGTTTTGATAAACAAAGAGAATAATTGTTTTAATTGTATTTAAGGAGGTCCAAATGTTATGCAAACTATAAGAAAAAGAAAAACTAATAACACAAATTAAAAAATAACAAAGTTGAGTCTCTTTCTCTTGAAGATAGGCATGGAGAAAAAATGATAATGTTATTTATATTACTTAGTGTTTAGTTTATAGTGTATAACTTTATTTATTTATTTATTTGATTGTAGTTTGTAGACATTAATTTTTAGACTTAGTGTTTGTATTTTTGTTAAATATAGATAATGTTTGAGGTTTTAACTTAATTTTGATAATATTTACATTTTAAATTAGGTATTTTAATGCTTAAATATATAATAAACGAAAATATAACAAACAAGTTTGAGCCTATGTGTCAGCCCGTGACCCATAATGAAATGTGATTAGCCTAAAAAATAAGCTCATTTTGTATTTTTTAGATTCAGAAATGATATTGAAAGTGTTTATTGTCTTGGTAAACAAAATAACAATGTTATTCATATTATTTAGAGCCTAGTATTTAGTTTTTGATTTATAACTTGACTTTATTTAGTTAGTTAGTAGACTGTGGACATTAATTTTTGACTTTTTAGACTTTGTATTTATGTTTGTTTGCCCCTAAAGCGAGTCTCTTCATAGTAAACACAATCAAATATCGTGGATGATGTTTAAAGTGATGACGATCATGGAGAATGAGAAGAACATGAAAAAATTATTCATATTGTTTAGCTTTTACTATTAAATTTATGGTTTAATGGTTTTTGACTCTATCTATTTCTTTCTTAGTTATTTGATGGTATACTAGATTTGTTTTTAACTCTTTAATATTATAATTTGTGTTTCACTAATTTGTACTGTTATTAAACATGAATAATATATGACATTTTAACTTAGTATTGATAATATTTATGTTTTAACTTAAGTATTGTTATTTATATACATGAAAATGATATAAAAAGATTAAATATATTAAACGGACCCAACATTACAGGCTGGCCCCAAGCACAAACAAATTTATTTGGGTTGGCCTCAATTTTTAAGGGGGTTTTTTAGGAACCAGGCTTAAACTAGCCGACTCGTTTTCCCAACACTAATCATAAGTTATAACTAATAGTAACATATTTAAAACAATACATCCCCTGTACATGTAATAATTTTAACAGTTTAAAACAAGACACACAGTTCATCAGTTGTTTGAATTTGGGAAGGAAGTAAACAATTCACTCAATTAAGAAAATATACTGAGATAGTCTTATTGAAGTGACTGAAACCTGTATTGTAATTGAATTAGACGGACTAGTATACTATTAGAAAGACATTGCTATTCTTTAAATCTCCCAATCTGGGAACGGTAAGAATCAATTAGAAAAAATTATTCTTACACTTCACGAAATAAAACATCTTTCACATATTTATCACATATAATTAAAATTACTCAAAATAAGCTCACATAAATGTAACAATACAACTTACATAAGTGGACAAGACAAACGTAAAACAACAATGTAGAATTGAGATGCACATTAAATCCTTAACTTCTCCCCTTGAAACCAAAATTGATGAGACAATTGTTAACTTGCATTTACATGTCGACGGCTAAGAACAAACCTAAGGCATAATGTTAGCTTGGGCTATTGATGATAATATTTAATTATAAATATAATTTCAATAATACACGTAAAACTACAAAAGATGTGAAGAGACTAACTTCGCTTGTTCTCAAGTGAGTGTGGTCAGTCTTCTCCCCTTAAAAACCCTGCCCTCTTAGATTGTAAAATGTTAGCTAAAATAGATATAATGCACGTAAAACGTTGCATTTGTCAGCTAACATTCATGGATATAATGCACTCTCTTCATTTTACTTTGGGTTCAAAATAGATCATGTACTCCGACCACAAAATAGCCTTCTTCCAATTTGCCTTCCAATGACTACCGCGGTCAAAGCCACTTTTTGCGGGCAACAGCAATATGCTATTTTATCAGTTCATCAGATGTTGATGCCAAATTATCTCTCTTGGAACAAATTTCTGCATCACTTAAATAACTTTGACAACTTGGGAAGCTTTCTAGCAGTTTCTTCATCCTTGTGCATCTCGAACAATTCCTGCTTTTCTAAGCTCGTCCTATGATCCGGAATACCGTCACTCTTAACCCATTTATGTTCCGTGATTTCCTTTTTCTCAGGTCTTGGATCTGACTTAGACAACTTGGGAATCTTTCTAGCAATTTCTCCATTCTTGTGCATCTCAAACGGTTCATGCCTTTCTAAGCTCGTCCTCTGATCTGGAATACTTTCACTCTGGACAAATTTAAGTTTCTTGATTCCCTTTTTCTCAGGTCTTGAATCTGACGATGATGCGCATCTTTTATCTCTCTTGGTCACCGTTAGTTGAGAGTTTAGTGGATCTGGAAGAGGCAAATGGCGTGTTTCATTGGAGTCCTCAGTCTTGACTTCACATCTCTTAGCCTCCAAAACCTCTTTCTCAACAATTCCGCTACTCATAGTTTCAAGAATAACTTTGCCAAGAACAAACCTTATCTCTGAAGGGCGACCTCTCCCAAATAAATTATAGTCTATTTCAAAATCCTTTTTCTCACTCCTGTAAGAATCAACATTATGGATCAGCACTTTAAAGAGTTGTGCCACATCCTTCCCCGTTTTTCTTGGTATAAATACCTATGAAAAACAAAATATTCAGTCCGACTGAACACCTAAACTACTAGAAGGCAACATGTACCAACGTGGGCATAAATGAAAGAACTTAACGGGCAAAAATTACCAGAAAGTAACACATTCAAGTAGGCATAGGTGCAACGATTTACAGATGACAAGAACTGCCTTAAACTATGAGAATAATATCGTGTGGTGTATATATAAATAGTACATTATACATACAAAATAGTTGTCTCTGACTTCTGAAAGTTGCAACCTTCTAAAACTATATAATATTCATGTTATTGTTTCTTTAAATGGCATCAGAGCAAGTTTTATTCTCAAAATCCAAACCTGCTAACAAGGTCAGGAGTTCTGGATATTGTGACAATGAATAATCACAAAAAGCCCTAATTATTGAACATCTGAATAATCCAGACAAGTAAAACAGAACTTAATCATGTTGTGTGTATTTGAGTTAGTAAAAAATAAGATCAAAGTTTGAAAGCCAAAAGATACACATACGTTAACAAACTTACCAAACCAATGCGTGAAGCAGATGGATAACTAGAAAGAGATTGAAGAAGAATACTCTCATTCACCAGGTCAGTTATCGAATCCACCACCAAAGATGCCAACTGAGAAACTGCTCTGACAATTTCTACATCAGATTTGTATACACAAGATTTTCCTATTTCAGGTGAGAAGTAAACATTCCTTTTTGCTTGTTCTTTTGCAAATTCAACACCTTTTTCCCACTCCCCGTGATATAAAACAGAAGCAAGTGCCCACACCACAAGGGCATCTTGAGGGTTATTCACTAACGCCAGGTGAAATGCCAGTAATCCAATCCTGTCCCATATAAAAACAACAACATATCAGTTGGCAATCCATGACTTGAATTTATCACAAATCAAGATTAATTCAAGCCAACTCTATTACAGCTACAACAGAAAAGAATACTTCGAATAAATTAAATGCTTCCTCTCTATGCTTTGTCAGAGCTTAGAGGCTTTCAGGCGGGGCACGGAGAGAATAGAGATGAGATCTTACGTAAACAACCTATCCTTTTATTTCTTTTCTTGGGGTATGTATCCAGTTATGCTGACTACTGTAAAAGCAAATAATCTAACAATAGGACAACCTTCAAGGTCAAAAGTGATTCGTCCAGATCTGAAAATAAATTCAATGGCTTTTAAAGAAACATCCTTCAGTCTTTGATGCAAAACAAATTATTTCTTCTTCCTCAAATAAAATATGTCATTCCAAATGCACATTTGTCTAACGTCCTCGGTTTAAATCTTTTCTTTCTTCAACTACAGGCAATCAGCAGGGATAAAACCCACAGAACATCAAGCAAGTAAACGACTCACCATGTAGTACAAACAGAAGGTCGATCACAAGCAACCAATTTATCCAATCGGAAGAATAATTTCTGCAAAATCAGCCTAAGCAATTATGAAAGCAATAACAAATACCAAAAAAGTTCTTGTTGAAAAAATATAAAAATATAAGCAAACAAACTTAGAAGTTAAAGCAACCAATATATGGCATGATTTTGATTTGATTTGGAATATAAAAAAACTGCTTCAAAGTTTGGTAAAATCCCTCAATGTCAGATTAATGTACTGATCCTGTCACACATTTGATCTTTCTTCAAGATTACCTCTAGTTCTTAAAATTGACCATCAACAACCATGCTTGCAAGGGGGAAAATAACTCCTTCATTATTACCATAATATTTCACATTGCCAAATTGATCTTGGTTGGTCATCCATGTGAATAATTCTAAGAATACTCAACTGAGTTCACAAATAATCTACAAAATCTCATTTTGAAAGACGGCAGATTGAACATTCAAATAAGAATAGAACATTATAGGGATATTATCAACAAATATTTTAATATTATGTAAACTTAATTTACCATGAGCATACTGGAAGCTTGAGCATCTTGTTTGATAGCCTGTTGGTCTAAGTATGCTGCCTGTAAACAATCAAGTAAGAATTTTATGACTCAGCCTGAATCAGACAATAAATACATGACTACATGTCAGTAAAACAACTACTTACATGCAGAGGAAGTAAAAAATCAAGAAGTTTGAATTTCCAGAGCAAGAATAGTGATGGCTCGGCAGCTCCATAAGAAAGCATATAATTCATTTCCATCATTATTTTGAACTGAAATACATAGAGAACAGAGAAGACATAAGTGAGAACAATAACCACTTTGACATCCAAATAATGACATTTATGAGCTTCTTCTCTCTTCTTCCCCCTTTTTGCAATACACTATTTTACCTTTTCCAAGTATTGCAATTGCAATAAAAACTACAATGAAACGGTTTCTGCATAGCTCAAGAATGAAAATAGTATGGAAGAATACCAGAAAGGCTATATAATAAATATTTTAAGCGAAATTTAGGCATCATAACATCATGACTGTATTCCAAATATAGTACCTTACTCAAGT
Organism: Acacia concinna; assembly: GCA_037177275.1. Classification (NCBI taxonomy): domain Eukaryota; kingdom Viridiplantae; phylum Streptophyta; class Magnoliopsida; order Fabales; family Fabaceae; genus Acacia; species Acacia concinna. Next base: position 13,659,421 of record JBAGKO010000002.1, on the reverse strand, counting down.
CCTTAACCAATAAATAAAATGTCTGAATTGCAGATGTAATCTCCCTTGATAATGATAAACCTAGACGAGCTGCAATTCTCAAGGCACGCAAAATTCTTCCTGCACAGAATTCCACAAATGACTTCATATTTATTGGGGATGATGATACATCAGTCAGATAATTGTATATATGATGCTAATGATACTACCTACCAGGATCTTCCTTGAAAGATATTTGAGCAGGAATCATAGTTTGCAGCTGAATCCAAACGTAAAGGCATTAGTATATTCTAGCGTAAATCCAATCATGTTTGGTGTTAATAAACATTCAGTAGTGAATCAAAATAACAAGTTACCTTCATTGACTTTAAGTCAGCCAATCCATTGGCATAGTCATAGATTTTACGGGCAAAAGGATCATAAAATAAGCTGTTGTCAACATAGAAAAAATATTATATACAATCTTACGCACAAAATTAATCATTGAAGGTGAAATGTACTACTTGTTAGTTCAACTTCCTATTTCAAAGACATTAGTCATACTCAACCTAAAATAGGAAGAGATGTTTTCAATACTGAAGCTAGTTATAACAAAATTAATATATATATATATATATATATATAGAAAACCATTGGTTTAAAAATCTGAAAAGTACCTGTTGACTGTGAAGTCCCTTTTCAAGGAGTTTTTGAAGAGAATTAAGTCTTTTTCAGTGCAGCCTTTAGGTATCAGGGAGGATAAAAAAATTTCTTTCTCTTCAGTATGTGTCTGTGCCACTGTCTCAAAACTGGATACCTGTCCAGTATCCATTTAACCATTTTTTAGTTAACTAACTGAAATTACAATAATCATTAGATAATTGTCAAATGACAAGCACAACAAATCAATCACGCAATTTGAAGATTAATATATTATAGATGACTATAATCATGTCCTAAATGAAAGAACAAACCTCTATGACAGAACCTTTGACGGGCACCATGCATATTGGAAAATGCCGTCCAACAACTGCTGCACGACGAAACTGCTTTTTTATCTGTGAGAATTTTTTTGCCAAATTCCTTTTAAAACTCATTATACATGCAAAATTCATACAGTTGAAAACTTAGAACATTGTTTGTGCACTAATCTTTGGTAGGAGACTTGTACATATCAGAAGCCAAAAGGGAATTTAATAAAAAAAAAAAAAAAACTTGAGGGTGGGGGTCCTATTAGGAATAAAGTTACTTGTTGTAAATAAAGTTACTCATTAGCGTGTCTTACTTTCAGTTCCTCACTCAGGATCCTTTTCACAGAAGAAACCATGTTTTTGAATTAATCAACACAAAAACAGATAGATGTCCATTCTCCAACAAGGGAAATGTTTCTTCTTTATAAGCCAATTTGAAAACCAAGGCTCCTATGATAAAATTCTGTAATTGGACAGCAAATCATGATAGGATAACTCTAAAGACATGTTGCAGTTTCAACAGCTGGAAATAGCTCTTTCCCTTTGACATGATTGTAGCGCAAATACATGAGTTAAAAAATTTGTCACACTAATTTCTTAAACATATAGCAGCAAGCTACCCTTCACATAAACATTTTAGCCTTCTGGAAGAAAGTTGGGTTTGTTCTAGCTCTTTGGATTAGTTTATCCAAATTCATTTTGTGGAATTTGTAATGGGAAAGAGATTGCAAAAATTTGTGGTAGCATGTGATTTACGAGACCTCAAGGTTTGTCTGGTTGAAAATGAATGCCCATATTTTCAAGGGAGAGTCCTTATCTTTAAATACTTTATGGGATAGCATTGTTTATATGGCTACTCTTTGGTACTTAGCTTATGTCTGTTTCAAAGGATATTCAGATTTCAAGGTGCTAGGATATCTGGCAGCTCTTCTGCATTATTTTTTACCTTATCATAAGCTTGTTAGATGTTCTGCTTTGTGTTCATTTATCTTCTGTTTTAAGGACTTCTTATCCTCAATGCTTTGTAATATTCCCTCTTTCTAATAACATTTCATTTTTTTTTGCAAATGAAAAAATGGAATATTATTGCAAGACCTGTGTGAGGTTTGCTGTGGTGATGACATCAAAATCTTTTGGAATTCTGTTGAGGAGTAAATCTCTCACACATCCACCCACTAAGTACGACTCAAATCCTGCAATTCATGTAAAAAAAAATTGCATGTCATTATTAACCAGAATGATATTTACATAACAGAATTTTAAAGAAAAGCATTGTTATTTAGAACGAAAAAGAATCAATCAAGGAATAATTCAGATTGGGTATCGATGTCATTTTCAATAACGCACTTTCTATGTAAGTTTTTTTTTTATTTTTTTGAGCAGCTGAGATCAACGAAGTACACTTTTAAGAATAACAGTTAAAGGAATAACCTATGACATAATCATTCATCAACCACATGGCGTGAAAAAATTCTTGTAGGAACTGTTATCCAGAGTTGGAGTATCCAGTCACTAAGATCAAACCAGCGGACAAAATCATTACTAGGTGATGGGTCAAACATGTTATGCATCCTACAGTTTTATATCAGAAATAATTTGAAGGGAAAAATCAATCATGAGGTAGGACCTATACTTGAAGGGTTAATCCCATTAAGACCCATACTAGAAGGAAGGGAAAACAAACCCAGGAAACCAGAGTGAGGAGGCACTGATTTATTGTTACAAGGTCGTGCATAAGCATAACCTGACTCGCATTATAGCACTGACAGTTATGAGAAAACTCTTACCACCGCTCTTAAGAAGACTCAGAACAGTCCAAGACGAACGTGAAATCATAGAACCAGTAACGCCAAGTCTACTTGCATCCAACTTCTTCCACCGGGAGTTACCCATGCTGCCTGAATCATTAAACATAAGTGTAACAGATTTTTAATGTGAATATGTAGACAAAAATATGTCATTAGTCACATTACAAGCAATCAGAAGTAAAGCATAGCTGTATCTATGCACCCATAGATAATATAATGACATCTGCTCAGTAAGATGTCGGGCCTGTTGGACGAAGGCGGATAACATGGAAAATCATCCAAAACAAAGGAGTCTGACACCAACCCCTATCCCAGTTTAGAATAACTGAGGAAAATAAAATTCACAAGCAAACCCAAAAAACGAAAAAAAGTCTAGTAACCTGTACAGGCTGAGTAGTCGATGCTCATTTGTGTCGATAACTTATCTTTCACAGCTCCTTTGGTTTTATTTGAGCTAAACCTCTGCAAGACAGGATTCAGAAGTGGAAAAGAGATGTTACAGAGTGTTCGAGAAAATGCCTCAACCCAAAAGTACGACATTGTAGAAAAGTTAACCTGTGAGATGATTGAGGATCTCAGGCGAGGTAGTAAGCCCCGCTTACTGTTGTTGATTCTGGGAAGAATTGCCATGCTAGCGTCAAAGTTCCCCGGCGCAGCAGGCAGCCGTCTTTTTCATTGTAGAGCGGCCAAGTTTCTTTGGGGCGCCGTAGGCGCGCAAGGGCCCAAAGTTCGGGGTTTTGGGAACAACCTCAGTGATGCATTCCTCTTCTTCTTGAGGTATTTGGAGAATAAAAAACCACTCAAATTAAAAAATACATTACAGTCAACTTAATCATAAAAGATTTTCTTTTAATTCTTGAAATGAAAACCTGCCGAGATTTCTTCCTAACAGAAAATTACATAAGTTATGTATATAAAAAAAGAAAATTACATAAGGTGTTATATTAATCTATTTAACATTTTTACCAAATTATACAAACATCCTAACTCCTAATCTTTAATTTTTTTATTAGCACCTCCATATCGTCTAATCACACAAAAAACTCCATACCATGAATTCACAGTTATCTTCTTAATGGAAATTGCCGTGTCACACACACACACAAATATAAGACACATGACTATATGTCTTTTGTGCAAATAAATTGTAAAATAAAGTAAGGATATTATTGTCATTTCATCCATAAAAATTAATTTCATTTTGACAAAATGGATGATGTGAAGTTTCAAAATAATGAAAATATTTTGGGTTGACTAAAATTAAGTCTCTTCAATTAGGTTCAATGAAATCTTTTAATGAATCACAATATATTTGTTTTTATTATTTATCATATTTTTCATGTGTGCTTTGAATTTTTTTTTTTCATTTCACTTCATTTTTATTTATTTTCATTGTTTATCCAATGTTTATATGTTAATTTGTATATTTGTTTACGGGCATAGCTGCAAAATTACTATGAGCTTTTATTTAACATGCGTCAAGACGGAATATTTTATCTAAAAGCTTAAAACTAATTTTGAAAATGATAGCAACAATGCCACAAACATTAAAATAAACTAATCAAGGTTACTTGGGTTGACACTATTATTATTATCAAAAAAATAATGTGGTTAGCTTATTTTAATCACATTTTTGGTTCCATTTTCAAATCTTGGGGTAGTTTTACACCTAGGTGTTCGGGTTTTCTCATTTTTACTTTTTCTCATTTTTTTTTATCAAAACCTCATCTCAGTATCATATTAAAAAAAAATGGATGGTTCACTATGGTATTTCATATTATTATTATTTTAAACGTAAATAAATAAATTTTAACCCTCAAAATCTTATTAACACAATTTAATAGTAATTGCAATACAAGAAAAATAAAAAAAAAAATAATTTATAGAATACGAGTAGTACAATAATAATTTAATAAAATATTAAATTTACAGCTACTTTCTAGTTTAAAGGTGGAAATGAAATTTTGAAAGGGAGAGAGAAAAGGTTATGTGCCTGTTTGAGGTGAATATAAAAGTTACTTTTCATTGAAATTAAGTGACTTTTTCAAAATATGTCGTTTGGATAGAATTGTAGAAGAAATGACTTCTCATTGAAAAAGTTACTTATTGCTTAAGCTTAAATTTTTTACTTATATCCAACGTCTAGCCCACGTGAATGCATTGTACACATTCATTGCCTCTCCACAACCTTTTAGAAAAGCATGTCATTTCTTTCCCTGGAAACGATACTCGTTGCTCTTCTAAAAAAGGTGGTTTTCTCTCTGAACTCTCCTGACCCCTCAGCAACATGATCTCTCCTGCCTCTCTTTTTCCTTCAGTCGCGATGGCGGCTTCACGAAAGCTCAGTGAAGAAGACTTGGATGCAGCTTCTCCTCTCTTCCACCGAAAGCTTGACTGGTGAGGCATTTTCCGGTGACTGATTTTTGCTTTGCCC
>JBAGKO010000002.1:13627090-13654150 GCA_037177275.1 Acacia concinna | reverse complement strand
AGTAGAGTCATCAGCTGGTTTTTGAGGTTCGTCAACCCTCAAAGCAAGATCCAGGTCCATACATCCAAGATCTAACATAATACTATCTTTCTAATCAAAGTAATTAGTACCATCCAGGATCATTTTGTTATTCATATCAATAATAACCCTAGTGGTAATAGGAGCTACAAAAATTTGTGAATATACTCATATTAGCTTTTGAAGCAAACAAAATTACAGTGCCAGGTGCATGGTCAACTTATTTGAACCATACATTTACAAATACGTATCACTAGCATCTATCTGTAGGCAAAGAATACTAACATACAATGCATTTGTCTAAAATTGATGAAGCTAAAACGCAATTATAGTTTTCTAATACCTATGAGCTACTTAGAAAATATAAGGCCATTGTATTTCATCCTAACTAAATGTTTGATTATAATTATCTACCTGTGGGCAAAGATGAATTATAATATTACATTTAATTACAACGATATTCCATAATACCATATGTGATTTATTAATATGCATGTAATTTACAAAATGAGGATGATGTGGCTACTCTCCAAATATATAGGCATGCTAATCATGAATATCTTCTTGTGCATTTAAATACAGAAATATGCAACAATAACATAATAAAAACCAGCCGGTACTACAACTCAACTGCAGACCCGCCGGTACTACAACTTTTGACGTGTTTTTCGGCCAATTCCAGTACGCGTTTCCGGCATTTCCAACACCTCTTATCTCAATTCTTCATGAGGAAATCATTTGAGAACATTCTAATGAATAATAAAACCACAAAACAAGATTTCCAGAATCATGAAATCTGGATTTTTGGGTTGGAGTCATCATCTTCGGTGAAAAAACGAAAACCATAGTTTTGGCACTCTTTTCATCGTGTACATTTCAAAAATAGAGGGCAAACAATTTGAAAAACATTTTGGGCAAAACATCTATCACATGTTCTTGATATCTGAAGTTTGAAAAAGAATTTTTTTTGAAGAACCAAGAACATAGATGCAGATGACCGAAGTTAAAGAATCTACTGATATACAATACTGCATTGAAACCGGTAGTATATATATGCATGGAGTTTGAAAATAATTCAACACCAAATAGTGCACAATGATAAACGATTTCTCTCTCTGGAACCAAAGTTGCAGAACAAATTTCCCTGAATCATTGATAAACTAGATAATTCATATTGGTCAAAGCCTCATATTTCTCAAAATAAAACATGTATTAAAACATCAGGCAGAGGGAAAATTTGACTCTGATGCCACATGTTAAATATGATTCATAAATCTAAGATTATGAGATTCACAGCAGAAGTCTTGCATATCTTTTGCCATAATGTATGAATACTATATTCTCTGAGATTTTCTTGAACTATTCTAAATAGGGATTTCTGGCACAACGATGGACTGTTGAACACCGTTACCCTATCAGGGAATTCTTGATTAAACAAACAACTTTTCTTACATGTCTGTTCTAAGTCATGGTCAAACCCTTATATATCCTCCCATCAAGGCTTAAAAAGGTTTCACCGACTAGTATCGTAACCCTCTGAACGCAAATCTTTAATTCGTAATTCAAATAATGATGCGGGACACATCTGGTGATATATTTATATATATTAAAATAATAATATAAAATATATAATATATAAATAGATATAATATATATAAAAATAATTATATTAAATTTCCAACAACTCTCACTCTCTTTAATTACTTGATAACGATCAATACCCTTCACACTCTCACTATTTTATTAGACTGTTTATATGGTTCAATTCAACTAACCTTTCAACTAGATTTTATATTTGGCTATTCATATGGACTATAAAGTCTCTCCTTATCATTATCATCATTCATATTCCATAATTTTATGCTTTTTTCAATTATATTAAAACTATAATGCTTTAAACTTTGAAAATAAATTTTGAAAGGAAAGTGGTTTGGTACCTCCATTTTTTTTTTCAATTTTCTCTCCTATTGATCAAATAAGAAAAACTTCCTTCATCCTCAATTTTTACCCCATTTTTTTGTTATTGTTGTCATATTTTTTCTCCATTTAAACAAAACATTATAGTCTCATCGGGTTAGTCAGCTCAAAATGAGGCATGTATTTCCCGACTAAGATTTATACAAGTAAACAACATCATATTAACATTTGTTACTTTATCAATTAGGACTTATCACTGCCAGGTGGCCCTTTAATTGTACGGTTCTCATTACATGCATTAACTTACATATCTTATCCTTAAATTATTTTTTTTTATAATTATATAAGTCATTTCAAGTAATTCATTGCCAACGAAATCTATCATTAGAGAGTATGTTAAATTTCAATACATCAAGAATAAGGTATTAAAATTTATGTCATATTTGGCAAAAAAATTAAATCATGAACAAAAAAGGGGAAAAAGTGAGCTGAATATAATATTTTACTATATCTCCAACTTTAATACTTTACCAAATTATCCTTTATAATAATACTTAACAAAATACATATTTATTATGTAATATAAAAATTAGTGGAATTTGTACCATCGTTTTGAGTATATGATCAGGGCATTCTGACCGGGGACACCATGTTTGGTACATTAGTTATACTTCTGGTGCATTTTTCTCAAGAGTTTATTAACAACTTTTATGAGATTAAAATAATTATTCTGAAGAGGTTGAATGCGAAAAACTTTAACTCTGTGTTTAGATGGAGAGCAAATTAAGGAGGAAAGAAAATTAGGGGAGAAAACTTTCAAAAATAATAAATTTTCTTACTATTTATAGAAGTTTTTAAATTTAATATTTATTTTCTCTTCCTGTTCTACTTTTTCCCCCATCCAAGCTCACCCTATCAGGTTTACAAAACCATCATTTGGTTAGTGTTGTTAATGGGAGAGTTAAATGAAGAAGAGGGAAAAACCGAGATTAAAATGGACAAGAATATAGTATATCACGAATGTTTTAAATAACTTTTGTAATTGCCTTATACTTCATCCAATTTTTAGTATATAAATTTTAGGGAAAAAGATAAATAAATACTCTATAAAGATTAAAAATCTTAAATGATGACTCAAATTTGGTATATGACAAATGAGGGGCAAAAAATTGATTAATTTTAGTCATTCTTTATTGAGTTTTAATAATTCTTTGTTGAGTTTTAGTCATTCTCTGTTGAGTTTTAGTTGGAGTTCATCATTTGTTATTTATCAAATTTGAATTATCTTTCAAAGTTTTTATGTTTAGAGAGTATTTATTTATCTTTTTTCCTAAAATTTACTTTAACAAAACAATTAAACTACAAAGTAAATTTTATATTAAAGATTAGAAAGTCTTAATTACAAATAGATTGGGTCATATTCAGGCAAAAACGAGAAAAAAAAAAGATAGGGTCATATATGCTGGGAAAAAAATAGATAGAGTCATATAAATATAGGGTAAAAGTTTAAACATTTAATGGGGGCATTGTTAAAGAGATTTTTTTGTCCCCCAGTTTGCTACTTATTTCAAAAGGATAACTGCTACATTTTAATCATTGTGAGATATTCATTTAATTATCTTTTTTATATTTAACAATAGATGATGAGATGTTTCCTAAAAATTTAGGTGAGTTGGGTTTGAAGACTTACATGCTAAGGTGAGGGCATGCTTTAGAGTTCAAATAATGCTTTTATACATATTTACAAGTTACCCATCAACAAAACACTCACATTGACAGTGATATTTGAACTCATTATCTTATGAACTATGAGCCAACTCATTAATGATGGCGACAACTTTTGTTAGTGCGTGAATCTAAATTTAGAATATGTTAGTTTTTTTTACCAGAATAAAATATTTTACTCTTAAATGCTAGGTTGTGTAATTAATATCTCATGAAATTGTGATTTGACCTTGTTAATTACTACTAATTGTTAACATTAATAATCAAGACACAGAAGCCCTTAAATCTTTTTTTTTTTAGAATTCGAATTCTCCTCTTTGATGGAAAAGTTAGCATTGTTAATAAAAAATAAAAATAAATAAGCATTCAATTCAATATAAGTGATATACTCCACTTCTTAGTTTAGAATATAAATAATTTGGAGAGTAATTAATGTTTTTTTGTCAATTTTACCCTTGAAGTTAACATTTAAATATGACTCTTTTAATGTATTCTCTCATTTGAAATATAATTTAATATGTGTAAAGTTGTGGGAAAAAGTTCACTTTAAGGCATATTTAATGAGTTAGACACCATTTATTGGGTTAGGAACCTCTCGCTTCTTTTACTGTTAATTTCCCTCTACTTCTTTATTTTCACTGTTAGATCAATTATAAATGGTTGAGCTTTAATATCTAATGAAATGTATAAAATGTATATAGAATATAAGATGTTAAATCTCAATTGTTTAAGGTTGATCGAGAATAAAGAAATGGAGGGAAATTAACTATATAAAGGAAATGGAGAGCTCCTTTTCCCCATTTTTTGTTTTTGATGAATTAGTTAAAATACCTTATATTATAGATAAGAGAGAGCATACTCGATACATCTAGTTCACAATACAAGTTCCCTTCTAGAAGGATTATTTGGTTCATAATCATTGAATTGGAAACTGGACCGGATTGATTAGTTTATACCGAAAATTGGGGAACCGGTTCCCTGTCCGATCTGATTTGCTGTATTTTTTAGGATTGAACCGGACTGGTCTGACCCCAGTAGACTTGGCCTGAACCAATCAAACCGGGGGTAAACCGGACTGGTCCAGAACTGAATCGGTTCTGATCCTTTTTCATTAAAAAAATTTCACTCTCTTTATAATTTCATACTAATAAACATAAAATTTTGACTTTCTCACCGGTTTAACCCCAGGTTAGTTATTCAGTTTGACCCACTTACTTTTGATACAGTGTTTCAACCGGTTTAGTAACCGGTCCGATTGATTTTTAATACCTTGTTCATAATATAAATCAATTAGAAAGCAATAAATGCTTATCAATATTTTGTATAATCAATGATTAAATATGATTCATCAAATTACTCTGCCACCTTAAAAAACTTCAAGTAACAAGACTAAAGTGAAAAAAGTTTTCAATTTTAGACAAATTTAACGAGTCCACCACTCTTTTCTTATGTTGGCGAGGTGTTTAAAAGTGACTTATAATTTATACCCAAAGATTATATCTATTTACAAATGATAACAATTAACAAGGCAAAACCCATTTAAAGTATCTATACTTTCACTAAATTTTCAATTTCGTACATGTATATTTTTCTCTCTTAATTGAATCATTATTTTGTCGCATTAACATTGTTAATTAGCTCCTATAACTTTACTCAATTAGCAATATTAACCCTTGTCCGGATGTTAACGCCACCGGTAGAGCAAAATTAAAGCATTTATTTAAAAAAATATATATACCGATACCAAATTAATAATTGCAGAAAAGTAGCATTTACAAATGGGTTTCAGGCAAATTTGCCATGAAAGTATGTTTAGAGGGGTGGATTTGTCATGGAAGTTTTAAAAGTGGGGCAAATTTGTCCCTGCTGTTAGTTGACTATTAGTTAATCAAATATATTGAGCTGACAGTCCATAGATCATCCACCTAAAGTGAGAATTTGTCCCGGAACTCTTAAATCTGACTTTTAAAAAAGATGAATTAGATGACAAATAAACTTTTAAAATAAATTTTCACTTTAACAAAAATAAATTAGATGGTATATGGATTGCAATTCACCATATTTAATAAATTAACTGTCAAAAGTAACGGATTATTTAAAAGTTGGGGACAAATTTTCAACTTAATAAAAATAAAGTGGATAACATGTGAACTGCCGTTCAACATATTTAATCAACTAATGACAAAAATAAATTCGCCCCATATAAAATTTTTAGGACAAATTCACCTCTCAAAACATACTTGCATGACAAATAACCCTTTGTCCTAACAATAACAATAAGAATATGTATCAGCGAAAAAACAAAGCTTGAAGGCCCAACCCAGGCGATGAGATGATGAGATCCAAAATTTGTTTCAATCCTCATCACGTGAGTCAAGGCATGACACGTAGGAAGTCAACGAAGAAATCCTCACACATTACAACCTACGTGTTTGATTGGTGCATTGTAGTAAAAAAGGACAAACATTAACCAGCATTTATGTCTATACGGACGTTCCTCCCTCACTATGGTTCATCCCTCCTTCTCCTCCAAACCCTACCCCCACCACTAACCTCCTTCCTCCTTCTCTGAAACGTTTCCTTTCTTCCTCTCTCTCATCATTTTCACCAGAAACCATGCAAGGTCGCTCTGCATCAGGAGATTCCCCCACCCAGCCCTCCTCCCCTAATCCTGATGCTACTTCTGCTGATAATATGCCTCAATCCGCCCGAGGACGAGGTAGGCCCACCAGTGACAGCATAAGAATTCCCTGGCAAGTCTTGGAACTTTCCAATTCCCCCACCGCTACTGCCGCTGCCCGTGGTTGCGATGGTGGTAGTGCCCCCGCCGCCGAGGCCAGAGGATCAGTGGATGATCAGGTGAAGAACATGCCAGAGGAAGGCTCATCAAAGCTGGTGATTAATCACAAGCGAAAGCATTATCAGACGACACGACCCCTTTCTGTCACCAATTCTCCTGGTCAACAAGAAGCTCCACATGATGACTCACCTGCTTCTGGTATGAGACTACCAAAAAACTAGTATAAATATTCTTGATTAATTATTGTGTCTAACACAGCACAATTCCTTAAAAAAAATTGTCATAAAATCTCAATATTATACATAAGATACAGCATTTACATCGTGTTTTGGCATAATTCTTGCTGGTATTTATGTTTTCTCTGATTGCTTGTGTATGCATTTCCAGCCCTTCAAAGAACTGTCAAAATAATGGGTTATTTTCGAGAATTTTTGTTTTATCCAGGTAGAATTACAAGTCTGTGCCCTGAGTCATCTCGATAAAAGCGAGACAAAAACTTCTTGAAATAGACTTGAGTCGTCTGTTGAGAGGAATAGAACGGCATTTATTACATATAATTATATTTGTTGATAACGGAAATGGAGAATGGGACATGTGAATATATGCAGGTGGTGATGATATTATTGCTGTGAAGAAGAACTCTTCTGACGGTGTTGCTGCAGCACAAGAAAAGGCTAAAATGGAGTCTCTTGCTGCTGCTTTTGCTGTTATCACTGGGAAGGAGAAAATTGAAGTGAAGCCTTCTGGAGCTGATAAAGGAAAGAAGATAGAGGAACCTTGTGCTGAAGCTGATGAAAATTTGGATTCTTCCGAAGCTTTTGCTGAGGAAAAGAACGAGGATGATGACGAGTCTTCTGATGATGATGCAGTTACTAGTAAGATAAACAAAGAAATGTTTTTGCCTTGTTATGAATCTTTTGAAGTAGGGAATAATGATGAGGAAAACAAGGAAATAATGGATGAGAATTTCGCTGATGATGAAGAAGAAAAGAATGCTGATACTAAGGGAGAAAAAGGCGAGGAGGCTTTTGATGAAACTGCTGCTAAAGAAAAAGAGGCTTCTGGTTTTGTTTCTGGAGAGAAGAAACATGAAGTCGCTGAGTCTTCTAATGCTGCTCAGAAACGTACTAAGATGACGTTCACATTTGACCTCAACGAGCTTCCTTCTGCTGGAGATGATGATGAAGGCGGCGTTATGCCTTAAACTTGTAAACCTTTTAGGTGTTCGTTCGTTTTAAGATTTATGAATAAATAATGCTCCAGCCTTTTCTGATATATGTTAGTTCTATTGTTCTGGATCGATCGGCTTATTATATATTATATATTCCTAAGGGACATGATTTAGTATTATTCTGTGCCTTTTCAACACACATATATATATATGCAGGCCAGTTAATTATGTATGATAATGGTGGTTTTTCTTTACTGTGTTTGATACATATTTCCCTGGACCTTGTTTTGCGGTAATATATATATACATATGATGCGGGCATTAATTAATTATATGAGAACTGATCCTTCTCTTTTGATTTTTTTTGTCAACGTACTATTATTTTCATTCTTTTCTTTGTTCATTATATTTATAAGTGTGTTTTATTATTTTTTGTGGTAATTTTGAGCAACTCATTGATCCATTTTCTTTTAATGAAGTAGCTGGAATAATGAATAGTCAAATGTTTTGAAAGAGATTTAGCCCTGCACATCAAAATCAACAAATCCTTAGCATGTTAAAGTAAAACTCTCGTATTTAATTAGATTTATATTTGAAACTAAAATAAGAGTCTCTCTCTATTTGATACAACTGAGAAATACAGCTCTGTATATATTATCGTTTGTTTTTTAAAAAGAAGGCATACACACACTTGTTAAATAATTGGGTTGGGTCATGTTGGAGCTAATATTACATCATTCATTTAGCTATTTCAGTGCGTCTTTGATTTTATGCTAGAGAGTAGAGACCATCAGAATTGGTTTACGTACGTATGTTTTTTTAATGTAAAATTAAATATGCATTTGCATTAGATTCATAATTATTAATCAACTCAACATTGTTTATTATGTTAAGCTATTCATTCATATTAATTTGTATTAATATTTTCATGTGAAAGCCGTTGTCATATTAATGTATTGGTGTTAATTATCTCCATGAGAAATGAAAAGTGAATCGGAGAACACTTTTGTCTCTAGAGTGTTAAAAAATTACCAAATTTGCCATAACTATTAAAAAACTAATATTGACTATTAACATTTTAAAGTTATATGAGAAAAATTGCTCATGGCAAAACTTACCCAACATCCTTAAGTGATTACTTCCGGATATCTTAAACATTTTATATATTCACTCTCTCTATCCTATATAAATATAACGTTTATTTAACTAATCCATAGAATTTAAAAAACAAAGTAGGTGCGATGATTGTTTGTATTCAATACCGTCAAGAATTTGTGGCACTTTTTCAGAAACACCACTACTATTTAATTATTAGAATTTAATGCTTAGAAATAAAAAAGCCTCAGAAAATAAAACAGAGTATTATGAAAATCATCTTTAACCCTTTTTCCACCATCTCCGCTACAGTTATTATTGAAATACTTGCTGTTATAAAAACCGTATTTTGCACTAGATATGATATCAACAAAGGTTCATTTTCTAATTTTATTAGATTATTTCACTTTATATATATATAGACATACAATTCCCCAATTAAATATACATGTCACAAAATGATTTTACTTGTGAAAAACTTGGATTAACGAACGCCAAAACCCCTCACACACACACACAAAGCTTTTGATTAAACAACAAATAACTAAAGTCATAATGATCGAGATTATACATTCCATCCATGTCATTTGCAAAAATTTTCAAATATTGAAAAAAAAAAAGGAAACGATTGTCATGATACATATCGTAAAAGAAGTACACAGGGCCTGTGATGTCAAACGGCCGGGTTGGGGAAGGGGAACAGAAGGAGAAGAAATAGATGAGGAAGAGAAAACTCAATATTCAATATTATTATATAATTCATCAAATTAAAGTTGCATACAACTGAAACATCTTAGAATATAATAAAATACTTCAAATCACAATCTTAAGATAACAAAGACATAATTATAGGATAGAACGATACTATTTTATTGAGATATTACTAGATAAATAAATATACTTATAATTCAACTATATACATATACTTATTTAATACTCCCTCCTGTCCTAATTATAAAATTTAATTAGAAATTTGATTTGGTCTTAAATATAATATCCGTATCCACTTTCTCATATTTAACCATTTTTTTCTAAATTATCCCTGTCAATACTTCCTTAACTATAATTAAACGCTACATTGATTCTTGAATTTGTAATTTTCCTTAACTATACCTTACCTTAACTAATTTAACTATCCTTAATCTCTCCAAAAAAGTTAACTGGGTCTTATACTTAAAACTGGAGGGAGTATCTTTGTTGGATGGGCTGGATCTCTGAGGCGTATAAGAAGAAAAGATAAAAAAGAAAGTAATGCACAATATATTCAAGGCACAGGCAACACTTTCCTTTAGGCTCAATTCACCCTACCTATACCTATTTTATAGAGTACAAGTTGGTTTGATGGGTGAATTTCCTGCAGGATACAAATAAGACCTTTGAATATTGATTGCACTCCCAAAACTCAAGCAAGACAACAATGATTTTTACAAAATGATAATATGACTTTATCTCTGTGTACACTCAAGGATAAAGACAATGAATTTTATCTCTTGTGAGGTTTCTAATGATTCTATAATGACTAGTGGTGATAGGTACTTATAGGCAATGAAGTGATGCGTTAAAGTAATGTCTTTTTAAAGTGGTCTTTTTTGAAGTAACACCTCTTAAATTAAAAGTTATAACAATTTATGAGATTTATGAATATTATATGCAGATTCATGAATAGACATATGAAGAGTTATACCTTTATATTATGTAAAGTTTTCTCATAAATATAATACAACTTTTCACCAAGTGGTGGTTGCCATACATATGCCTATAACCTTTCACATGTGTCTCTAAAAACTCAAGAAACACTACATTGATAACTTTTAGTATCATAACTCTCTACACAACTTTTTATATAAATCTTTTAATTAATGAACATGACTTTACAAAAACACATCTCTTTATTTTAAAATATTCTAACAATCTTAGCAGTAATGGATAACCCCATAAACCCTAACTATTTGTGCTAATTAAATGTAAGCAAGCTGACGATTGGAAAGGCGAAGTAAGAAGGTCCATTAAAGAGTGAAGAAGCTGTTAACTCGGAAGCTTTATCAGTTGGATGAAACCAATCCCAAAACAAGAAGTCATTACGATCCTCACAAAGCTCAGCATGTAAGGCTTTAAGGCAAGGACCTTCTCCATTAAGCTTGTCTACTCCACAGCATGCTTCTTCGTCTCCTTTATCCTGGCTAAACTTGGCTGGTCCTCTCAACACTGCTGAACTCATTGCAAATGAATTCCCAAACGAATACTTGAAATCCCTCAAATCATACCTTAACTTCCCCAACATTGAAAATGTTGCAGAGTTTAATCCCATCGCTAATTGGTTCACTTCTTCCACACATTCTACCATATTCCAGACCCTCCTGAAGCAAAATTTACTCCTCCCATATTACATTCTTGTTGAAAGTGTATTGGCGATCATATCTCAGAGCCAAGTATGGCGGTGGACTTTCCTCATATCCGAATAGTTTAGCTTCATTATGATTCCAACCACAAGAACAAAACAAATCAGTCAAAAATCAAATAATTATACGTATGCTATTGCATTCTGTAAATTAAACATGGTCACTCTAATTAACAATGTGGTCAATAGTGTTGAAGCCATTGCTGAATCGTCCGGTGGCGACTGAGTTTGGGAAATCAATGCCATATGTAAGGGACATTGGCCTTTGCTCGTGTTTTCAGAAAATCATTAGTGCCCACGTCAGCAGTTGAATCTCCAAATATGAATATCACTGGCCTATTATTCTCTTCAACATCATATCAGTCCCACCATATGCATCGTGCACCGCCACACATAGAAACGCCAGAACAATACATCTTGTTAGGCCAGAAAATGATGACGAAGCAATTTTCTGCGCCTTAATTTCACACTCACAAAGTGTTTATTGGTGTTATTAATGTTAAGATGCCCAAACAAGATCGGTTTTGATTTGCTTATATATACCAAATGTGAGAGGAACGAAACAAAAGGGTAAGCTTAAGATCGTAAAAAGAGTTGCAAGAAATTGACAGAGGGCTGGAATTGGCCGACCATGGCCATGTTGTATTTGGCATGGACCAATTAAAATTAGAGGAGAAATTAACCTATGTTTGTGTCATTAATTAATTAATTAATGATAGTGCTTTCGCATGCTTTTATACGCTTATATGTTTGGTTGTTATTATTATTAGTAGTATTGTTGTTGTTGTGCCGTCCTTAATCATCATCCTTATATATGTTTGCATATATTAATTAGATTCATATGGAGCAACAAACTAACTAAAATTTCTCATTTTCTAATTAGTTTGTCTAGGGGTGTTCATGGGATGGGTCGAGATGGGCCTGTTCTTTATCCTGTCTCATAAAAGAACCGATATAGCAAAGTTGTCTTGTGTCCCGTCCCGTCCCGTTCTTGTTGGGATTGGGACAATATTGGGATGGTAACAAAATGTCCCAATAATAATTTTGTCTTGTCCTAAAATAATCGGGATCCATACAGGGCTGCCAGGATACAATAAAATCGAACACCGCTAAGTACGTCTCTGGTTTGTGAGGTATACATCTAAATTTAATGAAAATTTCCTCCAATCCTGATTATATATATATAGAGAGAGAACAGAGTTTTAAAGTTTTACTTAGTCCTAAATATAGAACAACGATGTGGTAGTTATTTTCTTTTCAATCTTGTCCCTCCTTAGTTGTGATAAACAATTCTTTATTATGGCAAAATTGATAAATCACACATATTTGCATAAATTTTAAGGATATTAACCACCGCTACTTAAGAAATATATATGAAATTGTTTAAGTATATTAACTACCACCTCCTTAAGAAACATTGTAATACTTGAAATAATATTGTACACATATTTGTTATCAGAAATTACACGAGTTGGAAAAATTTAATTAGGCGGCAATGACTTGATCATGAGGCTAAAATTTATATTAGAGGAGCGTATGTACTTGTGATTTTATCTTGTGCATTGTAGGAAATAAATAATAAAGTGGTAAAATTTGATTGAATAATGAAATATTGGAGATGAAAATAAAATTTTCAGCGAAGAATGAAGTTGAAGTTTAATCAAATAGTAAAAAGTATAAAGGAAGATAAACACATTAGTAATGATAAAACGCTACATAAAAAAAATCAAACAATCAAATACAAGATGCAATCTTCGCATAGCTTGTACATATAGGAGAATTACTGCAGGCAAAAAAAAATATATAGGATAATTATTATAAGGTGTCAAGTAAGGGATTTAATCAACCCAGAGTCCAATAAATTTGAAAACTATGTAAACAAGTTTTAGGCCATAAATGACAATAAGTTCATGTTGCCCATTTGTTATTAAGACTTTTTAATAATTAAATTCATTCCTTAAGACCTCATAGTAATTCTTCCAATATTATACTACCTCCGGTCCTAATTATAAGATCCTATTGACTTTTTTTTTGTGTGGAGAAGTTCATGAAAAAAAAAAAGTAACTTTATCATATCATATGTCATGTTTTATTATAGGGAAAATGACAATAAAGTCCTAAGGACCAAACATATTAGCAAAAAGATCCCACAAAAAATTTCACTGCCCAAGAGGTTTCAAGGGACTTTTCTGATAATATGTCCATACTTGCAATTACCTCTCTGTCTCCATTAGTGATGGAATGGAAAAGTGAGTATATGACCATTTAACAACTTATTAGGATGTGATGATGACAAGCACATGTGCACATTTTGACAGCTTATTACGCATGTTTTAACAAGTTCACCTAGACAATTTGACAACTTACCAGACTGTGATGTCAAGCACATGTGCACATTTTCACAACTTCTTGTGCATGTTTTGACAATGTCTTTTCCTTTAATCAGCCTGTTATAGTTGTTAAAACATGTATAATAAGTTGTCAAAACATGCACTTGTGTTTGTTATGATAGCCTGATAAGTTGTCAAAATGTCCAGGTGGATTTGTCAAAACATGCATAACAAGTTGTCAAAATGTGTACATGTGTTTGTCATCACAGCCTAATAAGTTGTTAAATGGTTATATACTCACTTTTACATTCCATCAGTAATGGGGGCAGGAAGGTAATTGTGCATCTGGACATATGAACAAAAAAGTCCCTTAGGACCTCTTGGGTAGTGAAATTTTTTGTGGGATATTTTTTGTTAGTAATTTTGGTCCTTGGGACCTTATTGGTATTTTCCCTTTATTATATTATATATTACTACCTCCCGGTCCTAAATATAAGAATCAGTTGATTTTTTTGAAGAAATTAAGGATAGTAGTTAAATTAGTTAAGGGAAGTTATAGTTAAGAAAAATTACAAATCCAATAATCAATGTGGTATCTACTTATAGGTAAAGGAGTATTGACATGTGGGTAGTTTGGGGAAAAATGGCTTAATATAGGAGACAAAGTGGATATGAGTCTTATATTTAAGATAAGATTAAATTCTAATTAAGTCTTATAATTAGGATTTGAAGGAGTATTATATAAAAAAATCACCCTATTTAACAAGTTATGAATAGTATGAGTTATATAAGCTTTTCAATGTGAAACAGATTAGACGATATCTATCAGAGATATATATATCGTCGGATGTGCCACATTATTTTACTTATACATATATGATATCTTTATTTCGTATAAGTTTATTTATTGTGGAGCATCTTCAACTCATCATACTCACACTACCTGATCGAGTAAAATGAAATTACATGTAGATAGGGACATATAGCTTGCTGCTTTTTTTCCTCCTCCTGGAAATTTGTTCCCTTTTCTTGCCAGGCAACCTTTGTCTGGCACTAATACTAATTACATTATGTATGTGTATTAGATAATCCTAATGTAGCACTAGTAGCATTTTAACTTGAAACGTGTTTTTCTTTTTAAAAAAAAAGACCTGGGTATGATATGATGTTGCTACATATAGTACCTTGTTATTTGCATCTCATCCCAGTTGGTAGTGTAACTCACAAATAGAGGAGTACGTTAATACTCTTGTTCGTGAGTTAATATAACAAAAAATAGTTGGGGACGTTCTTCGTCTTGCTCATGATGTAAATATAATTAACTTATACTAAAAGATATGGCATTCCATATTTTGACCTTGGTATTTAACTTTAACTAATAGTATGATCAATAAATCGATTAATAAGATATATGCGATGGCAAAAAAAAAAAGGAGATATAGATTGTGTAAGAGAATCAATATCAATGCATTAAATATTCTACAAAAATAATTACATATTTGGAATCATAACTAGCTAAACCTTTACTTTCCTGCGAGTTCGAACCTTAGACTGTCTGGATAAATGCATGGTGCACCAACCAAATGCTCAGAAGTTGTTTTGGCCATAACTAGCTAAACCTCTTATAAGATAGCTTCACCATTAAAAAAAATTATAGCAGAATTTCAATATCTCTGAGTTAGATGGATTCGGTGACATAGCTGATAATCAATATAATGAAAGCAAACCACCTTGCTTGTGTAATATGGAATAACTTAATTATTTGGAATTATGAGTCATTGATTCTTTGAATAAGGTTCGCGTGAATAATCTAGTGCATGTTTTGAAAGGGATTTGATTTAGTCCTAGCACATCAAAATCAACAAAAGTCCTCTGCAAATTAGACTAAAACCTTTTATTGTTTAACTTTATATTTGACACTAATACTATATATACGCTTTCTCTCCATTTATGCCTCCTCATTGTTTGATCGATGCTTTATTTTACTCTTCATCGCCTTTATAATTAACTTGTTGATTTCATAACTAATTTTCTCATAATCCATTGTGTCAACCTGTGTGTGTATATGTGAGAGAGATTATTGGCCTGCTGCTTTTGTCATCTCAAGGTGAGTTTGACTTTTGTTCTCTGCCTGGAAATTTGTTCTTTCGGTTTCTTGCCAGGTTATTTTTGTCTGGCATTGCGAATTTGCGACAATAATTATATTATTGCTATGAGATAGTAATCCAAGCTAGTGGAGTTTTAACGTGAGACCAATTTTTGTGTCGTAGACATATGGCTCAACGGATGGCACCAAACACCTTTCCTCAAGTCTTAGTCTAGGTAAGAGGTTACATGTTTGACCCTGGTGTTTACAATGAGTGTACGTGTGAGTTCCTTTTGTTGGATGAAGAATGGGAAAAAAAAAAAACAACCAGGTTGATCTTGTCAAATTATTTGTTCCCTGGGTATATTCTTAATTGTTGCTATACATACCATATAATCATTTTGTATCGTCCCAGTTGTTATTAAAACTCCCAAACTTAACAGATAAGTTCACTGTCTTGCCCGAGGGTTAATATATTATTGATTCTTCATCTTGCTCCTGTTATTATTAATATAACTAATAATACATGGTTATCCATATTTTTTGTCTTGGAATTTAACTTTCTATGCTATACATGTGTGTGTGTGTGTTGTGGGGAGGGGGGGCGGGGGGGGCGGAGTGAGGGGAGTAATAATATGATCTATTTATGCAATAATATAAGACGCATGAATAAGAATCTATCATGGCGTGGAATAGTCTTTAACCACTTACGTATCAGATTTCGAGTTTGAGTCCATGAAAATGCAGCAAAGACTTTTTAGAGAGGTATTATGCATATTCCTGTAAAATTGTGGAGCTTGATTAAATATCCTACCTTGGATCATGAGTGAGTCAAACCCCTTTTCTAAAATTTTGTTAAAAGAAATATTATAAGATAGCTTCCAATTAAAAAAAACATAAGTAAGTATATGATGAGTTGAATACCTCTTAATTAGCTAGGTTTTTTTTTTCCAATCTATACAGATGAATCGGTGAAAGAAAATTAATGTTGCTTATGTAATGTGGAAACTAGACATTCTAAAATACTAGACATAATTTACAAGTTGTGAACTATATAATTTATTTGAAACATTTTGTGCAAATACACTTAGGCCCACTCTAGTAGAAGAGATAATAAAGGGAATCAATATATATAGACATACATCCCTGGCTAATTTGGTGCCAATCGTAAACTCACTTGTTCAATTCCATTTTACTATAGAAAAACAGAAATATTCAATAATGCATAAACACAACAAAATTCTATTTGCTCAGAGCGTTCGTAAATATGTGTGTGGTGTGTGAGAAGGTAGTTTAATTAATTAACGTGGAAACTTGTCATATCTCCAATCTTTTTCACATTTGAAAATTACCACTGTTCTGGATTAACACTTTTAAACTATTATCAATCTAATTAATCCTTTTGGTAACATATTTGTTCAAAACCCAACATAGAATCCGTAATAATGACAATATATATGAGATGGTAGTTTAATTAATTAATAATGAGTCTATATGTGATCCACTATTAAGGTTAAGAGAAATAAATAATACACAAATGAAAGCCCCCAATCCCATTTCTTGCACTTCCATTATAGTTTATCGCATAAGATCAGGAAATGCCGAGTTTCTAAGTGTTGTAACCCGAAAACTATTTGGTCTATAGACAATATATAGATAATTAAACATGATCGATGTTTATAAAGAGTAAGTCATTCACATGGGCTTGCTGAGGGAGCTAGAATTATATAGTCGTCAGCAGATTTAGTGGAACCAGTCACAAGAAGGAAAGAAGATGCATCTCATTACGTGAGTGTGAATGAAACAAGACAAGAGGTCCACATTAACGATTTGAGATGTACGTTCGTCAACACATAGATTAGAGCGAAGGTAGGGGTTGACACTAATGGAGACCGAAGAGTGCCTTTTGAGGGATACAAAGATGAGATCTTCTTAAACATATATCCTTGGGATTGAGTTTTGCTTCTCCTAATTGTCATTTGCATTTTTTAGATCCGACCTGCAGGTTTGGCTGAAGGAGAACATGACGCGAAAACTAGCTTGGGAATGCCAAGTATATATTAACACGTGGCCTATGCTGGAACTCATGGAAGAACGCAATAGACCAACCAAGTGATGACTAGAGTCTATCTAAATTCCAAGGTGGTTGGCCACTTCAAGTGGATTGCATTCGTTTGATTTTTATATTATGACTGTACCAATGACTTGGGTGTTCTTGATCGAGTGATAAGAAAATGAAGTGAAGGTCTGCATACCAATGGCTCAGGTTCAACGTAGTGAAATAAAATGTATTCCAAGTTGTTAATTATATTTCAACACGGTAATACTGGAAACCACAAAGGGCAAACATTAATCTGGATCAAAGTAATATCTTATATAATTGATATACGAACTACACCCACACACACACACACACCCACACACACACAATGCAAATATATATTTAGACAAGTCCATCGCGATGAATAAACAGTAAAAGATGAAGTGAGCAATTTTATTCTAATTAAGAACGGAAACATAGAATGTAATGCCAATCTAAAAGATCTTAATCATAACATTAGGGCTTGTCTTGATCATGATCGTCTTCAGGAGGAGGAAGTTGGTTTAGGTCAAACCCAACTTTGTTTTCCTCTACTTGTTCAGTACTCCTTACTGCAGACGAAGAAGAAGAAGATTGCAATGCTTGGTTTCCCTGTGCAGCTTCAGAATCAGCAGCTTCCACTTCCTCCGTCGTCGGCTGATTCAGATCAAACCCAACCCCTCCGGTAGCAGCCGCAGATGACGCTCCCTTCTCTCCTCCGCCTGTATTAATATTCTCTTCTGCAACAACCACACACACGTGTACCTTGAATAGATAGAGTATATGAGTACTAAATATTTCTAGGGTTAGGGTTCTTTTAGTTACCCAGACGAACACGTTGGTTTGGTGATGATGAAGAAGAAGTAGGTGGTCTGAAGAAACCTCGATATTCGCGTTCAGGGTGTGCTCTCATATGTCCAAACGCAGCCTTCCAACTGGTAAACTCTTTCCCACACTCGCTGCATTTCGGCGGCCACGGCGGAGGATCTGACAGTTGAGACGACTTCCGCTTCTGCTTATTAACCTGTTTCTCCGGCAGCCTTGTTGAAGCCAACGCCGACGACACACCTTCCACCACCATCACTCCACCACTCTCCATACTCACAGCCGCCGCAGGGTAGGACCCATCTCCACCACCAGCTTCTCCCCACAGTACTAGAGGTCCACCACCACCACCAGGAGTAGGGTCCTCCACCTGGATTATTCTGGTGTCGGAAATGGTGACACCTCCCACGCTACTTCCTCCTTGTTCCGCGGTGGTGACATTAACAGCGACAGTTTGAGAGGTTTCAGGAGGAGGAGGAGGAGGAGAGGAGGGAGGAGACTTAGCCCTGGTTTTGGAATCTTTGTGAGGGTTTTGCATTGGCTAGCTAGAGAGTTTAACAGAAAGCAAAAACCAAAATGCTCAACTCTTGGATGGAAAGAGAAGGGTATAGAGTAGTGTTGTTTTGATGGGAACGAGGTTATGTATTTATTACAATACAATGAACATAATATTGAGGAACAGAACAACATGTGGGAACGTTAAAAGATAGACTCTATTTCCACAACGTTTCGGAAAGTCATGACTTTCCTTTTAATCTCTCATGACCGACGACGATTCATTATATTACTCTCTCTCTCTCTCTCTCTCTCTCTCTCTGTTATATATTACCATGTATTCTTATATTGAAATGGTTATTTTTCTCAGAAAGGTAATTAATATATAAATAGAATGGGCAAAATATTGAGAAAATATGCAGTTTTGAAAGCTTTTTATCAAATTAACATGTTTGTAATCGGCTTTATCATTAAAGAGTTTGATAATGACCTGGCTACAGCATTATATATCTTTCTTTTGGTCTGGATTGGATCAGACATTTTAAAATCATCATTGTTTAATCTGTTCTCTTTGTTGTGCCTATTGTTTTATACTGTATACCATATACTCCCATTATTCACCAGTGTGAAAGTCTAAGAATTATTTACCTCCTAAATGTTCTCGTCCTCAAAGCTTATACATTTAAAACTTTCCAATTTTTCACCAAAACAATCTAATATATTACTCTTAGAGAGAGTTATAAAAAGATATTTACATAAATGCTCAATTTTTATTATTATCAGTATGCCTGATTCCAGATAATTTAGCTAAGAAAATGGGCAATATGTAAAATTTAATTGTTTACTGAATTTTTTTTCATAAATGTAAAGTTGATATAAATCAATAACAAATATTCTTGTAAACAAATATATTGTTTATTTGTTTTGTTACTTAAGTGATGAATAAAATATATACTGTATTCAATACTTAATATTGACACAATTGAGTTTTTTTTAGATAGAACAAGACAGTTTAATAAGTTATTGAAAAATATTTTCATTTATCTTTTTTTAATACCAAATTAATTTGTTCTTATATATAATCAAATGATATGTGTGTGTGTAATAGTTAACAAACTTATTTAATTTTTTTAAGTTCTTAAGAATAAAATCAATTGGATATTATAATAATGAACTTAATACGTACACCTATACACTCAGTCTAGTACTAATAGTACATAGGAGATGAGTATTGTTATAAAACACCAATAACCTTTGTCTTTAAAATTTCTAATTTGTTCCTCATTAATCTTATATATTGCATTAGTTAAAAAGTTGGTGATACCTATATTTACTCTATTTATCTCTGTTATTTGCTTTTCATGAATAAAGGCATACTTCGAAAAAAAATTATTTAAGGCACGATTGTTGTTTTAAACTAATTTTAACCACTTTTTAGATCACAAAATTTGACTATCAGGCTCTTATAAATAGGACTTAATGGAATATATATATATGTATATATATATATAACAGCTTGATATACTAATGTATAAATTAATTTCATCAAATACAACTATAAAAAAAGAATTTTCATTTTCAACTCGACCTAATACATAAAAGTAGAGCTGTTAATATAGGTTTTAATGGTGATTGAATTTGTTCAACCCAAAAAATGGGTTAAGGTGGCCCAATGAGTTCACATATTGGCCTATTTTGGCTTTTCTTTTCTTTTTTTTTTTAAAAAAATGCAAATGACTAAAGCCTTAAAGAGTAAATGTAATATGTGGACTTATTATGGATACTCTTTTTGTATTTTGTAATATTTAAACTTTAAAACTTCGTTTAATGTGTATTTTGTGATGTTTTATGTTTAAATTTTGAAACTTTGAATTTGATGTTTTAATGGCTTAAAATCAATTTATGATTTAGGTTTCATTTTAATTTTTTTAATGGTTTAAAACTTTAGGTTTATAGAAAAACAATTCAACATGTAATTCTTAAAAAAGGTTTGAAAAACAAAAAAAAAGGGTTGGGTAGGCCAACCTACCAATCTAGAGGTTGAGTTAGGTAGATCAAATACCAATCCATATAAATACGGGCTTTTTCAACTTAAACCCATATGAACCCAATCTACGGTGGACTAGTCCAAATCCAATGGCCCAACCCAGATTACCACCTCTACTTAGAAGAGTTACTATAAAATTAATTTTTGGATTAACACGAACGTCTTCTCAAGCTTATTTGAAAAGAACATTATCTACTTCCATAATCATTACATATAATAAAGTTGCTCCATATCAAAACTAGATCTTGCTTGCCATGAGAACGAAACTGTGCCCCTATACATAAACATTGCAACTTTTGATGATATTTTATTTAGTTCGTAGTAATATAGAGTAATAAATATACCCCTCTTTCTTTTATATTTATATATATATATAAGGTCTTTTTAATCGAATTATGGGTTTTAATAATTATGAATGAGTAAGAGAAAGAAACAATAATTCCTATATATATTTGACAAAAAAAAAACAATAATTCCTATATATACTCCCTTATTCCTATAAATGTAAGAAATATAATTATTTTTTTAAGAATGCCCTTATTTGTAAATGAATAAAGGAAAGTAATAATAAGTAAGCGATGAGAGTCATCATTTGATTAATTCAATCTATGAAATTAATTAAAAGTAAAATAAGTAAAAATGCATTTATTATTCAAACTAACAAAAAGACCTTATAAAAAGGAATAAACCCATTTCAAAACTATAAACTTATAGTATATAGGTACGAAGAGAGTATAGGTTAAACATGAATGAGTAATGACGGTGTTAAAAAAAAACACGGATGCGTAATTATTACTAATTTTTTAGTCATAATAACCAAGCAAATATGTATTAAAAGTTCAACCTTAATATGCATCGCCAAAGCATATACCTTTTATTCTTCTTTTTTCTCCCGCCCAGAAACACATACCTTTAATTCTATTGTGGCACAATTGTCAAATATACCCTCACCGTTTATTTGGAAGAAAATAATAGTAATTAAAAGGAAAAAGCTTAATAACAATATAACATTAGGGGCTGTTTGGTATGAGGGGAGGGGAGGGAAAATAAAAATTTTACGAATTGAATTTAAAGAAATTGAAAAAGTTGAGTTATAAAATTTTAATCAAGAGAAAATGTAACATAAAAAAGTATGAAAAAATAATTTAAAATTTTTAACCACACTTCTTTAATTTTTTAAAATTCAAGTTATAAAAATTTGTCCTCCCCTCTCTTCCCATTTAAATCTCCCATACCAAGTAAGCCCTAAAATAGAAAAAAATTAATTGTATGAATGGAACCCAATATATTTTATTATGCCTAGAGTCATTGAAAACTGTAGTTTTTTTTGTTTTTTGGACAGTCATTGAAACTGTAGTTTAATTTGCCCACATCTTCCTTTTATGTTCAGTTAACTTTGCTAAGAAAAAGGCTTGTATATATGTATAACTGGGAGAGTGGTGTCTCCATTGAGCTCCATCTCATTTTCTTTGACTTTCCCTACTATATTGAATTAATTTTTAATAGTTGGGATTTAAGATTTAACATTAATATATTATAATTTTTATTCAAATTCAAAAACAAATGTAAGCTATTAAAATTGTATATCTAAATACTTCTATCATGCAGATTTTATTAAAATATTTTATTTTTGCTTTTATTTATTATCTAAAAAATTTTAGGTTAACTTTTAATAATTTAAATTTATTGGTATATATTTTGTTATTTGAGAATATAATATATTGTTGTAAAATCTTAAATCTTAAATATTAGAAGTTAATACAATGGTAAGAAAAGTCAATGGTAGGAAATGGAGAAAGAGCTCAATAGAGACATTTATGTGTACAAAAGATAATATTCTTTCTTTAAAAAAACCTCCATTCCCAATTATTAAGATATTTTTAATCTTTTTTATAAAGCATTTGATCCATTTAATGAGTATTAAATATTCTTTTCATATATATATATATATCCATATTTAATAAGAATACTGGCAAAATTAGTACTCCCTGTTATCTTAATTGTAAGGCTCAGTTAGCAAAAAATTATAATAATAATAATAATAATTGGGCCTTATAATTTGGATGGGAGGGAGTAAATTAATATGATGTTGAAGTTTTATATAGTTAATGAGGGTAATATTAAAATCATTTTAATTTTATAACAAATTTAATATTTATAACCATTATTGTTAGTAAACGTGAATTAGTTAAAAGCTATTTATCTTTAGAATGGAACAGAAATAAACAAGAAACCACGATAAGCATGTGACGTCGATTAAATAAGAAAGACTATATATGTGACCCCTTTTGATTTGTTCTTCCATAATTCTACATATATAAAGGGTGAGTTTAACATGAATAATTTGTATATTTTCATTTCAAGAGCCTTTATCTTGTTCAAAATTCATTTGAAGATTTTAATACCAAGAATAGTCTTCCACTCACGCAGTTCAAAATGAATTTTAAAGACTCAAGAAGTACAATATAGCATTTCACTAATCTAATTTTACCTTAATAGTGAATTTTAAATAAATGCATTTAATGTAGAGTAGAATAATATATGTATTAACCACCAAGCGCTTGATGGCCAAGAATTATTCTAGCTTAAGCAATGGTCTCTTATTTGAACCTCAGGTTTGTCACCGTGATAATTATTTTGAGGTGGCAAGGTTATCCCATTAGGGGCTACATTTATACGAACCAAACTAGTTGGTTGCTAGCAGTGTTGGATACCAGTAGAACAATTAGAAATATGTGTGTGTGTGTGTGTGTGTGTGTGTGTTAAGAAAGTGCTATGTTAGCTCATCGGATGAAACTCGTGAAAGTGTACTAGCATCCCAATTCAAGGTTCTAAGTACATGCTTGATCTCTTGAATCTTTATATGGGAAAAATCTGCCTTTGTGAATTTTTCATAGGTGCCTCTCAAATCTACAAGACTATAGCCTATCTCTTTCCTCAATCCACTATGCTTCAGCATCTTTCTCGCATTCGCAGCCTCATCCCACTTCTCATCTGAAGCATATAAGCTTGATAACAAGACATAAGGCGAAGAACTTACGGATTGATCTTGAAGAAGAAGCTGCCAGGCCAGACGTTCCCCTGTGGCTAAATTTCCATGCAGCCTACATGCTGAAAGCAAGCTCCCTAACACAATAGGATCATTCCATTGATGGAATTCCTTCATGTACTCTTCTGCTTCTGATAATCTTCCAGCTCGTCCAAGCATATCAATAAGACATGAGAAATGTTCGATGTTGACGGTTATTCCATACTTCTCTTTCATAGAGTTGAAGTAAAGTTCGCCCTTGTCTACCAATCCTGCATGGTTACAAGCAATTAATAGAGAAACAAATGTAATAGAATCTGGTTTCACTCCTGCTGCTTTCATCTGCTCAAAAATTTCAATCCCTCTTTCACCAAAACCGTGATTTCCAAATGCAGCAATCATTGTATTCCATGAGATGAGGTTATGATGGGACATCTTATTGAATATATTATAAGCATATTCTATAGAACCACTTTTAGCATACATGCTCATTAGAGCATTACTAACTCCTATATCTTGATATTCTCTTGCTCTAATTAGATAAGCATGCATTTGCTTTCCTAGGAGAATAGAAGCATTCGAAGCACAGGCAGCAAGGACACTAGCAAATGTGTAGTCATCTGGCCTTGTGCTACATTCATTCCTCATCTCCCTGAAAAACTTTAGACATTTAGTTTGATCTGATGAATGAGAATAGGCAGAGATTATAGTGTTCCAGGAAATGACATCTCTGTCTTTGATCACTCTAAAAGCCTTCTCCACTTCCTTAATGGAATTAGACTTTGCATACATTGCCATTATCACATTGCCAATAAGGGAGTTAGAGTCCAACTTAAGTTTAATTGTTTGGCAATGTAATAACATCCCAGTTCTTAAATCATTTGATTCGGTGCAAAACCCTAACAATCCCATAAATGTAAACGAATCAGGAACAAGACCCTGCTTATGCATATAATTGAACAACTCAAGCCCTTTTTCAGGTTCATGGTTTTCAATATACCCAGTGATCAGAGCATTATAAGAAACAGAATTCGGATTCGCCACATTGTTATAAACTGATAAAGCACATCTACATCGACTGCATTTCATATACATAGACATAAGTGAGTTAGAAACAAAGGAATTGCATTCATAACCAGACTTAAGTGTTTGAGCATGAATCTGCAACCCCAGCTCCAAAGCTGCAAGACTAGCACAAGCACTGACTGCACTAGCAAAAATGTACTCGTTAGGTGCAAGCTGCAGTTTTGAAAACAGATCAAGTGCTAACCAGTGCTCCCCACATTGGTCATAACCAGATATCATAGCTGACCATGATACAAGATTGCGTTCAGACTTTTCATCAAACACTTTGCATGCAAGGGACATGTACCCGCACTTGGCATACATATTGAGAACGTGATTAGAGATGAAAACATTAGATTGCAAGCCAGTCTTCAGAGCAACAGCGTGAAGGGAAAGACCTTGCCGAAACGCCTTCGTTCTGGAGCAGTAGTGTAAGAGTGATGCGATTGCTTCTGGTATCATCAGAATCTATCTGTGTTGGACTCATCTGCAACATAGACACAGAAACTCAGGTGCCCCTTCTAGTTCAACTGATCATAAAGATTGAAGAAGCAGATCACTCTACTTCTAAAGAAAAGGAAGAAGTCTTATTAAGAAGGCTAAAATATATAAAAACCCCAGAATTTTAAATTGGTTACATGTAACCTCATGACATTTCAAAATTTAAATTTTTAACGTTAGACTCTCTGCTGTTACTTCGTGTAAATAACAAACTGAACCGAGTTTGTTTACTAATTCTTTTTCTCACGTTTGAAGGTTAAATGTTGTTCAATCAACATGTACTACATATTTTAGCAAGATATGATAACTTGTTTTCTTAAAGCTATTTGCAATCACATTGCCAGCTAATGGGAATCAGGACCTCTCTTTCATTCCATATACGAATTCACAATGGTAAGCCATATGCGTATCTAAATTTGTAACATCTATCATATTGGAAGTTCAGCTAACTATAACTTGTTGATCTGAACCCAACAATATTCAGCAGCAACCACTGAAACTTGATAGCCACAACCTACAATCTTCAACTTATATTCAAACAGGGAAGAATATATGACCTTTAACTATTTTATTCATGCTAAATCAACAACAAAAGCATACTAGCAACTTCTACAGCCACTACATCATCATAAGCGTGAAAGTTGAAAATTGAAAGAATGAGAACAGATCAACTTACAGAGTACGAAGGAAGAAGACGACGCAGGGAGAATGGAGGGAGTGGACGAGTAAGGTGAGCAACGAACACTCCAGCAATGGAGAAGTCACGGAGACGCAGAGAGCAACGCAGACAGAGTTATGCAGACAAACAGAGACGCAGAGCTAAGATGACGGAGGAGGGGACACTGGAGCCCTGCAAGCTGAAGCTCAGAAGCCAAACAATGGAGATGAGAAGGCCACGACGGTGCGATTCGAATGGAAATTGGAGACGGCGGGAATGAGGCGGGGTTCGATTTTGTGGTCTCCGGTGTGCCTTTGATTGGGTGATTGAGGATTTCGCCGTTTTTGTCGCGTCTCTGATGTGTTTAATTTCCTAATGTTCCTTTTCTTATTAAAATCTCCTATTTACCTGTAATAAAAAATAGACAGTTTTTTTTTGGAAGAATTCCAGAAAGATACCTTCCTAAATTTTAAAACTTCAAAAGGGATGTTAACATTTTAAAAAGACACAGAGGTACCATGGACCAAATTAGAATTTTGAAATTCGCTGACATGAACAATAATGATTTTCTCAATAAGAGTAATGGATTTCGCTAGTCCATGTTGGTCCGTGTTAATTACTCTCTCTCCCCCTCAAAATTCGCTAACATGAACAGTAGTGTATTTCCACCATTTGAGTAATAGTTTTCACAAGAAAAGTAATGGTTTTTGCTACTTCATGCTAATCACTTTCTCTCTCCCCTCTTTTGACGGCACTGTTCATCTGAACTGACACCGACACTGTTCATCTGACAGAGGAAAGAAAGGAATCTACCTGTGACG
>JBAGKO010000002.1:13601316-13612287 GCA_037177275.1 Acacia concinna | reverse complement strand
ATAAAATAAATATAAATAACAAATAAATGTACTGATAAATACATTTAAAAAGAAAATAAAGTAAATAAATGAAATATGAAAGCTAACCCGACTGGAGTAGATGTGAATGGATTTAGGCAGCGTCTCAGAACTGTAGAAATTCCTTCAAGTTGCTCTGACAGGCGAAAATTGGCGAAATATTGAAATGAAACCGCAGGAGGAATTTATAGTGTTGAAACTCATTCTTTTGTAGCGGTTTTCAAAAAACCGCTATACTAAATGCTATAAAATGAAAAGTCATCTCGTATTTCGTGTACATTTTGTAGTGATTTTAAAAACCGCTTCAAATTTTTTGTTAGTTTGACTTTTGTAGCGGTTTTGAGAAAAAACCGCTACAAAATCACTGTCACAAATGTCGCGCCAGTTTCGCATCAAGTTGGTGCCAATATTTGTAGCAGTTTTTACATAAAACTACTACAATTGATCACCGCGACAAATGTCGCACCAACTTCGCGCCACTTGACGTCAGTATTTGTAGCGGTTATTTCCTAAAACCGCTACAAATCTTTAGTATACAATAAATTTGTAGCGATTTTTGTTAAAACCACTACAAATTTTAATTTTTGTAGCGTTTTTGACTAACCGCTACAAATACTCGCTACAAAATACTTTTTTTTTTGTAGTGTTAGATGCATATGATCATCTTGCCATAGTAGATACGTTGTGCATTATAACCATGGCATTTTCCCTTCATTATTTGTAGACTATACACAACATAATCTATAACTTTTTCCTGTAGAAAATATAAGACTCATTTAATTTTTTTTAGATTAAGAAAATTAAAAAATTTATTTAATCATATCATACATTGAATATATCAATTTACAAATTAGATAAATTAGTTTGGAGGAAAAAAAAATATAAAACATTAAAGTAATTTAATTATCTTATTTAATTACTAAAACAAGTCAACTAAATATTATATTTAGGACACATTTAGTAGTTAAAATTATCACTCCTTTTACATTTAAGCATTTCAAATAAATCATATTTAATATTCTACAGAAATTTAGATTATTTAATGGTTAATAAAGCATCACTTCAATGATTATCATATAATAATTGAAATTTAAAAGATTTTATTTAAAATATGACTTTGAAAAAAAATTTATAAAACTATAGTAGGAAAGGGTAAAAAAAAACCCAAGTAGCACATGCAACTTAGTAAAAGTAGGCTGAGATTGTATTATTGTGGTTTTTAGCATAACGAATAATTGATGACTATTGATTTAAAAAATTTATTATAACTTGGTAATAATTTGCGTTCAGTCAAGGAAATAGAAATATAAATGAAAAACGTTCTTTTAGCATGGCAAATTCAGGTTAATTTCCATTCTGATATTAAGTGTAACATTTCATAGATAGTTGATAATGTATGAGACATTGTAAGGCACACTATTTTCTCCATAGAGTACATGCTAAGAGAACAATTTTTACATGCTCCTTCCTAGCAATATATACACACATCCATATTGCCATTATTTTAATTGTTTTTTGTGCATAAGTTTGTGCTCACCGCGCTACGTGCGGGGAGAGAACGCTTGTTGTCTCCAATATATTAAGCATACAGGTACTAATAAGAATTATTTACACAACTAGCAAGAAGCAAGCTCTTTCATGCTCTAATGCTCATTATGCTGGTTTTGTGACACAATGGATCACTTTTAAATTTAACATGTTCAAATTTGAAAATCAAAGCAGACAAGTTTTATGTAAGTTTGTCAAACAATTACAACAATGAAAAATCCAACATAACAATTCTACCTCGACTAAAATTGTCTCCAATAGAAACTTACCGGTACCTAATAAGAATTATTTAACCAACTAGTAAGAAGCAAGCCCTTTCATGCTCTATTACTCATTATGTTGGTTTTGTGACTCAATGAATCACTTTTAAATTTAACATGTTCATATTTAAAAATCAAAGCAAACAAGTTTTACGAGAATTTATCAAATCAATTACAACAATGAAAAATCAAAACTAAATGCATTTTAAGAATTACATAATTTTATAGTATCTTTTAATCTAATATTTTGTTGGTTAGTACTAAAATACAAATTTTCTATTATATTATTCTAACACATGGTATGTGTCTGAGTTCATCATGATTGTGCGTTGTTAATAACTGTCTTACTTTTGTGGAGGTGATGACCAACAATTTCAAAATGTTTGTGGTGTAGCAGACTGCAGAACTCATTTGTGGGATAAAGCTTGTGTTTTTTATTGTTTTGTTGTTGACGTGTTTCATTAATAGGGAGCTTGAATATACTATATTCAATTTTTTCCCCTTTTGCCCTTCTAATTCCAATGTTATATTCTTTTTAAATGTCTTTTCTGTCATTTCCTATGGCTTTTTCTCTGATTATGATCGGGTTCGTCCTTGCAAGTTGCAACCATGTCATTGAGTCAAGGTGAGTTGGCTTTTGTTCTTTTAGCTTGATGTGACAGACCTCGCCTACACAGGCCACGATGTTGATTCAATATTCAGATTGCTCTGAGCATTTGGGATTTTTTTCTGCAAGAGACCATGCCTGCTCAGGCCTTTGTCCTACATGAAGATGAGGATGCTTTAACCAGTACAAGCTTTACACATACCTCCCAACTTGCTACTTACTATATATTATTCTTTGGTACTTAATTTTGTAACCATTGTTTCCATAAATTTTATTCATGTCATAGTCTACAGTGATTGCTTATTGATCTCTGTATATGAGCGGATGTTCTGTGATAATTTAATATGGGTTCTTTAAGGATCAAATTAAACCTGCTTTTGATCCCTTTCTTTCGGTTTTGGTCCTTATTCTTAATGGTGTTAATGAAGTTAATACTATGAAACTCATTCAAGTTCTTATGAAACTATAGGCGCCAATGTTTTGAACCACATAAAAGTACAAATATGAAAAATCCTACCATGGAAACTCTTGGGATGTAATTTTGTTCAAACGTGTGGAGAATGATGGAGGGGCAGGAGTTTTGTTTTTACATTATTTTTAACTTAAATAGTAGATAATTGTTCAACTGATATATCGATCCATGTGCAAGGTTGAATGCATAACAAAGAGCAGTGCATCTGATAGAGAGGAGGAGTGACAGGTGTGAAGAATGGGGGAGACAGAAGGAGGGGATGTGGCATGTGGGCAGTTTTTTAATCATTTAAAAATAATGTGGGGCCTACTAAATCAAAAAGTAACCTCTATTTTTAGTGGATAACAGTTGGATTCTCTCCCATACATTTCTCCTCCCTTACGCCTCTTTTACATTAAAACTATATAGTTTTGATGCAAATAGGAGGGATCCCCTCTTTTTTAATTTTTACAAAATAATATATAAGCCTTTTAAAATCTTTTTTAAGTAACATTTAATATTCTAAAATAATTTTATGTGCTAAAACATTTTTTTGCACTATAAAATAATTTTCAGGAGTATCCAATATTTGACAGTATGTGCACTGAACAATTTTTTTACTAACAATTATAAAAACAATTATAAGATTCAGAGTCTTGATAAAAAACAATAACGGGAAGATACAAATTGTTAGTAAAAAAATTGTTCAGTGCACATACTGTCAGATATTGGGTACTGCTGAAAATTATTTTATAGTGCAAAAAAAAAGTTTTAGCATATAAATTATTTTAGAATATTGAGTTTTATTTAAAAAAAGATTTTAAAGGTTTATATATTATTTTATAAAAAAAGAAGAAGAGGGGACCCTCCTATTTGCATCAAAACTATGTAGTTTTGATGCAAGGGAGGGAAAGTGTAAAGGAGGGAATCTAAGTTCATAACAGCCAAGGCATTTGTGCTCCATATTTAAAAGCTCATAGGCAATTTTACACTTTAGAATAATACATGGTGCTAAATACACATTTAAAAAAAATACATGGACATTTTTACCCCCTAACCCTTAATAAAATGTCAGACTTTTTTGGCCAAATATTTATAAAATTTCTTGTTGAATCCTTTAGTTTAGCTTTTATAACGACGGTTGTTGTGTCCCGTTTTCATCTCACAATCTTAATCATTATGCAACAATAAATATATAATCGTCAAAATCATAGTGACAAGAGCTAGAGATGGGAAGAAGTTAAGTTTTGCCAGGCTTTATCTAAATAGGTGTGTGCCCACAACATAGATTTAAATCCTAAGTATGTATGTAGGTTTTATTTTAGATGTGAATTGAAATTTTTAAAAGGCCTGACAAAGCCTAAAGCTTATCTAAATGCCTATTTAAAATTTAAACCTTTAAATAGCTTTTAACGCCTATATACTCAAATTCATATATATATATATATATATAACTTTTTATGTTTATGTACAATTCTACATTATATTTCAAAAGATTAACATTCATTCTCATCGTAATGAAAAATAATTATTTGTTGGCTCATGAGATATATTTTTTAAAATTGATCCGGTACAAATCAAGTATATAAAACTATATTTTACCTCTTATTTTTTTATATAAATTGAGACAAACTCCTCATATTAAGATTATAATATTGACATATTAGATAATGAAAATTAGGAGAGGGAGAGTAAGTTAGCGTTCATTGTGAGCGATTGAAGATAAGAATGGTAGAAATGAATTTTTTATGCAAAATCAAGAGTTGAGTGTGATGACAATGATATGTGAAATTTAGAATTAAAGTCAAGGTTTAAAAAAACTTGGGATTATAGTTAAGTTGGAAAATTTATAAATAATTTATAAAATTATTTAAATGATATTATATATATTTAAATAATTGTGTAAATTGAAAAATTTAAATAGGCCAGGACTATAAGTTTGTAGGTTAGGCTTTATGAAAATAAATATGACATGTTTATCTAAATAGACCTGACAATAAGTCTAAGGTTGAGTCTATCATATTTACTAAATAGATTAGCACTACTACAAAATTTCATTCCTGTGGCGCTTTTTTTTATAAATAGCCTCTCGAGTGAGTGCCACAAGAGGCAATGAATTTTTTTTATATCTTTAATTAATTTTTTTATTCATTTTTTTGTGTTTTCAAATTTAAATATAATTTAGGAGAAAGAGAAGTTACTAGATATGAGTTTCCAGTACACTTTTTGTTCCTTTTTTCTTCTTCAAGTAGATTTGAGAACTGTATTTATAGAATAAAAATGAATATGAAACAAATTCAATCTTTATGAAATGCAACTCAAATATCAAATATAATATAAATATTTAAATTATCTCAGTTATTTTCCAGCATATAAAAATGAGAATAAGCTTAAAATATAAAAACTTACAATGTATGTAGAAATTTTAACAAAAGTGAGATGAAACTATAAGCATAACATCTAGAAAAAAAGTTAGTAAAGAAAATTAGAAAGATGAGGTTGCATATAACTTTAAAATTAGAAAAAGATAAAAAAAAAAGAGTATGTACCTAGGAGATCATTAAGATAGGGATGGGTGGAGGTAATGAGCCCAAAAAAAGTGAAAGCGAGGGAATAAATGAGTGTTTACTGAATGAAATAGTGAAGGAGGATGAAATGGAAGCGGGAGTAGGAGTTGATATATAAATGGAGAAGGAGAGGGGAGCGGGAACCAAAATGCTAAGGAAAAGGAAGAAAAAATTTAAGAGACACGAGATGCTAAAAAATATGGGGAACTCAATGAACTATTGCAAAAATGGGAGTGTAAATATAGTAGGGTTTAGGCAGGAAAAAAATTTAAAAAGGACTTCCTATGGTGCTACTTTGAAGAAGTGACATGGGAAGAAGAAGAAAAAAATTAAAAAAAAATTGAACTCTTGTGGCGTTTATTCAAAGGAGCGCCACGATAGATTAATTGTTTTTTTTAAAAAAATCTAATAGGTTTTTTGTTTTTAAAAAAGGAATTGACCTATCATGACACTCGTTCAAACGAGTGCCACGATAGGTCAATTCTTTTTGTTTTTTTTTAAAAAACAATTCACCTATCGTGGCCCTCCTTCAAAGGAGAACAACGATAGGTCAATTATTTATAAAAAAAATTAAAAAAGAGAGAGAGAGAGACGTATCATGGCGCTCCTCTGAAAGAGCGCCATGATAGGTTTTTTTGTTTTTTGTTTTTTTTAATAATTGGCTTATTGTAGCACTCCTTTAAAGGAGCGTCATTGGAAGTGTGTCACTTAATTATTATTTTGTAGTAGTAGAGGTACATCATAATTACCCATATAAAATGACTCGTCTAAAATCTTAGGGCTAGGCACACTTGGAAGGTTTCTCGTGCTCTCAATTCGATTCTTAATTGACATTTTGTGTTTCATAAATTCACTTAAACTATTACACCCATGGTTCATGTCATGATTAAGAATATTAATTTCTTCTTCAAGTTTTCTAGAAGTACCATACATCAGTGCTTAGTCTATTAAGATGTTTCTTTGTCTCTCTAAGTTATCCAAGGTCTCTTGCATGAGGATATCCTTATTACAAGTCATTCCAATATGCCAAGGATCATCACTATAACAACAAGGAGACATGCATTCATTAGGGCCACAATGAAGTGATTGTAAATGGGTCAGGCAATCAAAGGAATCATGCCCACAGGATTGACAATGAATACAGTGGGGCACTGATTCTCTAGGTTGAAATGACAGAGGGTATGAAGTCCACATGGTAAGGATTATACAAAGTCAGACACTAAGGATATTAGGGATTTGTATAAATTATACTCAGGTCGCGACTTAATAGGTATCAAGTCGTGACTAGAGTGGGCAGAGAGCAATTCAGCAAGACAGGGGAGTGAAGTCCCGACTTCAGTGATTTGAGGTCGCAACTTAAGTTACCCGAGCGCAACTTTGAATAGAGCAAGAGTCAAGGTCATGACTTGGATTATTTAGGTCGCGACTGCAGACTCAAAAGGCTACTCTACCAGCAAATAAAGCAATCAATGAATGTAGGATGTTATGCAATGCAAGGATGAGATGCAAATCTAAGGGAAACTAAAACTAAACCTAAACCTAGACCTAAATCTAAATCTAAATCTAAAACTAAGGGAAAACCAATTACCTAGGAACCAAATCAATGTCTCCCCAGCAACGGCACCATTGATCGAGACCGAGATTGTCACCTAAATTGGTCTGTCAGATTGTTGCACCAATAGTGTAGTATAGGGCAACCAGTCGTTCTTCTCAAGGAGCTCTATTTGAAATTCCTAAGTACCTAACTTTAACCTAAACCTAATGAGTTGGTTAATTAGGGGGTTTTCATGGTGCAAGTAACTAAATTAAACTAAATATTTTTTGTTTTTTAGGGTTTTGAAAATAATTTTGGTTAAAGGTTCTTATGATTGGACTAGTCTCTCGATAGTGGTTGCTCAGTTATCCTCACTCTCTCAAAAGATTTTAGGAGTTTTCAATTCTCTAAGTTTAATTTTAAAAACCCTAAGCAATCGCTTAGGTCAAATGATTTAATTAATTAAAATCCCTCCTAGGATCCTAGGTTGATTAATTATTAATTAAACGTTGTTAAGTCCCTTAGAGTGCACTTAAGATAGATGAATGAATGAATTCCTCAAATTGTCGATCAACAATTGAGGATTATGCGCAAGAGGGGAAAATTAACACAATCGTGGCAATCAATCCAATCACACATAAAAGTCTTTAAACTTGGATAAATATTAAATCAATAATCCATACATCAATCTTATGTAACGTCAACTTAGGTCTTATAGATTACAGTCGTAACCCTATAATATCAAAACTCAACAAAACATCCTAAATCTAGGAGATGAAGAGAAAAGATTCTAAATTGACAATATACTCCCCTGATTATTCCGTAAGCTCCAATTTCGCTTCCCATCACCGAGAGACTAAGGTGTTTAGCCTCTCATGGCTTCAGACCTCTTGCAATCGCGCTTGATCTTCAACTCCATGAGAGATGGTTGAGGTATGGGTAGAATTTGATAGATGGATGGTTAGGGTTTGGATTAGGGTTAGGAATTTATGAGAATTGGGAATTTAGGGTTTATGGCTGCCTAACTGCAAATCTACAGACTCATGGCTTTTCGGCCTACTCTAAACGTAGGTTAATTCCCTATTTATAGATGTTAATCAGAAACCCTAATCCAAAATGCAACTTTTCTAATTACAAACTAAATTCGTGACCTTAGGGTCTTCAGTCACAACCTGGCTTCGTGGAAACTCCTTCCAGGCTTTATTTGCTCCAAAACGCACAACTTCATTAAAACTTCTCAGGTAGCAACCTAACAGATCCAAGTCGCGACCCCAGATGGTAGAACAACATTCTTCATGTGTTTGGGCCTTCAAGCTCCAGTGTCTCCATCATCGATCCATCTTGGGCTCCAATTTCTCTTTTGCTTGCCTGATAATATAATACAAAGAAACATTTGCCAAGGCAAGTGAAGAATTACGTAAATGATATAAAATAATTCTATTTTTACCCATAAATTATCAAAATACAAATTCTGAACATTTAATCCATAAAGTATAAATATCGTACAAATTGAGGGTAAATGTGTGCAATTTAGATATAAAATACCCTAAAAACCATATAAATATAATGTCTTATCATATTGCTTTGTGAATTAAGCTACTACAAGGCTTCTAAACAAAAAACCCATGTTTAGACCTCCCTGAGCACCACATAACAGGAGAAATTAGCCACTCAAATTGGATATGGAAGCTTCAAATTTCATTTTCACAAAACAACTAAGGTTGGTTATAGAGGCAACTTTCAAATAAAAATGTTTAGTAGCATAGACCTCCATAACTGTGATCCTCTAGAAGCTTTCCAACACTTCTGAAATCACCCAATTTGGACACTTGTAGCTTAAGATATCGTCCTTCAAAGTTGGCTCTTCAAAATCTTGAAATCCAAGCAATTGGCATCCTCCCAACAGCCAGTTTTAATTTTAGAGAAAATTATAGCTTTGCCCCTGACTTTAGGTGCCTTTTGCACTTATGGCTATCGCCTCTTATGCTATTGCATAGAAGTCCCTTTCTTCCTTCTTTTAGCAACTTTTCCCTTTTACAATTAGGTCCTTTTGGCAATTTTTCTCCCTTTTTCACCTCTTTTTAATTTCTGAAAAATTTCAGAAATATATTTCCAATAAAGCCTTATAATAAAATATTAAAGGTGACATTATTATCACTTTTTGACCTAAAATGACCAAAATAGCCCTAATGCACATTTAGTCCACAATCAATGCTCAAAATATAATTTAGCCATGGAAATAGCCCTATCATTAACCTAAAAATGCCACAATTAATTATGTAAATTTATGACTTATTAAGTTTCTTATTTAATGCAGCTAAGTCTAAAATGGTTGATATATAAATTTGCAAATTCTATCTTGTATGGTTGAATTTGGGGGGTGTTATAAGGTCTTGGTTGAGGAAAAAAAAAGGTGAAGGCCAATAATAAGGAGCTACCTAACTAGGTGGGGTTACTTATAAGGGTTGACGATTAATCCTCAAGTTTATAGTTATTAATCCTCACCCCATGACTAGTATTTCCACCTAGTCAGTTATTACTTCTTTATTATTGTTGTTCAATTTGCTTTCCCT
This sequence comes from Acacia concinna, assembly GCA_037177275.1. Lineage (NCBI taxonomy): Eukaryota > Viridiplantae > Streptophyta > Magnoliopsida > Fabales > Fabaceae > Acacia > Acacia concinna. The sequence continues at coordinate 13,602,729 of JBAGKO010000002.1, read as the reverse complement.
TTCAACCAAGACCTCCCATAAGGTCATATTTACACATATAAAATCCAATTCGTATACTTGTATATTAACTCTGTTATACTTAAGATCATTAAATAAAAATATTTTCCTTTATCACTTGAAGTTGGGTAGGATAGAGCCATTTCATATTTGAGGTTTGGAAGCATCAAAATAATAAGCATTGTACCCTTACACCCAATCTATGGGTAGCTGCATTCAAGTGTAGGGATGCTTACATTATGAATCATTCGTCAACACCATGCAAATGTAGAGCCTAAAATTTCATCCATTAAATCCAATCCTCATAAATAATCTAATTCCTTTAGAGGTGGGGAAAATGAAAGCAAAAAATGTGAACCTTGAAAAGCTAAATGTTGGAGTTAATATTCAATAATTATCTAATAACAAATGGATTAGATTCATGGCTATTAGTTAAATTATTTTTATCAATTGCATTTTTTAAGGCTCTTTGTAGAATTTACATTGCATTATATAGATATTAAATATAATAATATCCAACAGAGCTTTTGTGAAACAAAATTAATCGACATTTAAAAAAAAAAGCCAACTTTTAAGACCAAATATAAACTTACTTGGTGTAAAGTGTGGTGATGTAACACAATATTTACATGGTTCTCTAGAGTGTTTTCTAACTAAATTGCATACTTTTACCCTCATTTTGTATTGTACTTAGATTTTTTGGATTATATGGTTCATGCATTGCATTATGCTGATTTAGGGGTAAAAATAGGATTATTTTCTCTCCTTTATATGATTGCTTCACTTGCCTTGGAAAAGTCTTTTTGTGATAATTTTTCAGGCAATTGAAAGAGAATTTGGAGCCCAGATGGAGCAAGGATGGAGGTACTAGAGCTTAAAGGCCAAAGCACATGGAGAATAGTGTTCTGGAACCTGAGGTCGCAACTTGGACCTGTGAGGTCGTGACCTAGACAAGTTAATGAAGCTATGCGTTTTAGAAGCAGAGACAAACCTGGAATGATTTTCTGTGAAGTCAAGTCGCGACTTGGAGACCTGAGGTCATGATATGCAATGTTGTGTTTTAAATTAGGGTTCTTGATTAGCCTATAAAAGGGGGATTAACCTTTGTTTAGAGACAGACTAGACTCGTGACATTTCACAGTATGACAACCTGAAACCCTAATATCCCAATTCCCCTAAACTCCATAACCCTACCTAAAACCCTAAGCCTCCATCTACCAATTTCCACCCTATCTATCCACCATAAACCATCAATTTACCATATTCCTCACCAAACCTCAACAATCTCTCACAGATTTGAAGATCAACAGCGATTGCAGGAGATTTGAAGCCATGAGAGGCCAAATCCCTTAGTCTCTCGGTGATGAAAAGCGAAGCTTGAGCTCCAAGTAACAACCAAGGGAGTAGTTTTCAATC
>JBAGKO010000002.1:13590745-13601216 GCA_037177275.1 Acacia concinna | reverse complement strand
TGCCTCACTCTCCTCATCCGATGAGCTATCTCCCCATATTGAGCTCACATAAGCTTTCTTCTTTCTGAATTTGTTCTTCTTTTTCTCCTTGGGAAGATCAGGGCATTTGGCTTTGACATGACCAGGCTTCTTGCACTCGTAGTGGATGATTTGATCTTTTTCTTTTCTCTAGCTTGAGTCCCCTTTCTAAAACCTTCTGAATCTTGAGCCCTTTCAATAAAACTTTTTGAATTTTCTTACGATCATTCCCATATCCTTATCATCAATCTCATAATCATCATCATCTTCATTTTTTTGATGACTTTGAGAGCAAGACCTTTCTTCTTCTTTTTATCTAGATCCAAGAGTTCCTTTTTGAACTTCTGCTTCCCTTTATATTCTAATAAGCTGCCAAATAATGCTACTACTGATTGCATGGACTGACCTCAAGCTTCCTCAATTGCAGTTACTTTGGCTTCCCAGTCACTTGTGATTATATTCAAAATTTTTCTCACTTGGATTCCTTGTTCAAACGTTTTGCCAAGAGCTGCAAGTTGATTCACAATATGTGTATATCTGAATTCGAACTTAGCAATGTTTTCTCCAGACTTCATCCTCAATAGGTCTTACTCAGTGGTAAGAGTATTAACTCTATTTTCTTTGATTGCCGAGGTTCCTTCATGGTTAATTTCTAATGCTTCCCACATTTCCTTAGCTGTTGACAAATTGTAAATTCGAAAGTACTCATTTTGGCTTAGAGGACTTTGAATCATGAGAATGGCCTTACTATTGAGAGTGACAAGTCTCCTATCATTCTCATTAAACTCTATTGCAGTTTTCTTCACCATCTTGTCTCCTTTTTGCTTCATAAGAACGTAGTTTCCATATTGAATTACTTCTCAGAGGCCATATTCAGTTGTCATTACAAACACTCTAAATTTTGCTTTCCAGAATGTATAATGTTCTCCATTGAAGCCTGGTGGCCTTGTGATTGATTCTCCGTCAAGAAGAATACTTTCACCTAAGCTTGCCATTGATCTCTTCTTAGGCGGTTAAACCTTTTAGCGAGAATTCTACCTCTGATACCAAATGAAAGAGCAAGCGAATCACCCAAGAGGGGGTAAATTGTGTGTTTAAAAATTTCTTCTAAAAATAAAAACTTAAACACTTATACTGGTTCGGCCAAACTCATTACCTACGTCCAATTCTCAGATACCACTACTCCCCAAGATTTCAATGGGCTCTTGGTGCCTCAGTACAAACTCAATTGACTCTTTAAGGATCACTTCCCCTTACAAAATACAATCCAAGTCCCCTACTCAAGGTATCTCAACCTTGAGTACCTCACAAATGAATTGATTAAGACAGTAATTACTCTCTCACAAAAGTTGAATAATAATCACTGAAGCACAGACTAGAATTAATGACAAAATAAATGCAACGCACTCAAAGAATTTATGACTCATATTGATGGTTCATTCGTTAGTTGTTGCTCGTCATTAATGGTCTTGTATTTATAGTCCAAGGAATTTCTGTCTGTTGATCTATTTGTTGGACTTTGGTGTATAGTCGTTGAAATTCCATCATTCCTCTAGGTAGTATTCATTGAAGCACAAAGAATTTCCTTCTTGGTCATAAATGTATCCGTTGAGGTTGTTGAAGGAAGGTAGGTGAAGACTTTAGCCATATTTGGTAAAGAGCATTTAATGCTTCTAACACACTCTTCACTTCGGTTGATTTGTGCTTTAAACAATCTCCAAATGATTCATAACCTATTCTTAGATATAAAATAGATCATTATCGAAGGTTAAAAGCAAGTGGGTATCAATAAGATGAATTCTAGAATGATTGGAAGATTTACGCTACGACGCTCTGTTTTTCATAACCAACGTTTCCTTGAGGTTTGATACCACCCTTGAGGTAATCCATTAGAAATCAATAAGCTTGAGGATTTTGTCACAGAGTTAACACATAAAGATTTATATAATGCTTCCTCGAGAATTTCACAAGTTATGATTACCTTGAGGATATGAATTATCCTTGAGAATGTAAGCTAATCTAAATGGTACCCTTGAGGAGTAAATTCTTTCCTCAAGGTTACTCTTTAGAAATCATGGTTCATGATTAGCTTACACCCTTGAGATTAATATCAAACCTTGAGGATTCAGGCTTTTAAATAAAATATAGTTCAGAGCATAAGTGAAAATACTTGTCACCCTCGAGGACCAAGAGTACCCTCGAGGATGCTCACCCTTGCAAGGTTGTAAAATACACTGCCAGGTTTTGAGTTTCCTTGCAAGGTTGTGTGACAAGGTTACACCCTCAAGGTCAAAGACTTTTCTTGAGGTTACGTAGCCTTGCACCCTTCTGAAATATACAGTCAGGTTTCACTCTAACCTTGCACCACTAGCAAGGTTGTGAAACCTAGGTCGCGACTTCAGAAGATTCATGTTGTGACTAAATTAACCAGAGAGCTCATGCTAAATAGATGAGATTCAGGTCGCGACTTTAAAAGAGGCAGGTTGCAACTAAAACAACTAGAGAGTACATGGAAGATAATGAAGCTCAGGTTGTGACTTCAAAATGTTTAGGTCGCGACTTCATGAAACTAAGAGCACATGTACTGAAAGGATGTGAAGTCTACTTGCAACACTTGCAAGGTTACTCTCTAGCCTTGCAGGGACCCGTGTCCTCAAGGCTTTAAACCTCCCTTGAGGATGGAGTCACACATGGCTAAAGGCAAGGTTTTAGTCCAACCTTACTACCACGGCAAGGTTTCTCACAAACCTGGCCATTGAGACCAAGGACCCATTTCCTCGAGGAAACCCATCACCCTTGAGGTTATGGCTCCTTGCAGCCAATCAACAAGGTTTTGGCTCAGCCTTGCACTAACTCCAAGGTTGGTGTCAAACCTGGCTGTTGAGGGCAAGGGTCCATTTCCTCGAGGTTGACCATCACCCTCGAGGCTAGGACACCTTTTAGCCTACTTGTAAAGTTTTCTCACAACATTGCCGTTTTGGCAAGGCTAGCCACCCTCAAGGATCCTTCTTACCCTCGAGGCTGGTAAACCAGTAAGATTGCTGACAAGGTTCAAAATCATTTTCTTTCTTTAATATTAAGTGTATATTACTCAAGTACACCTACTTAAGTAATTTTCCTTTAGTTTTATATCATCAAAACACCTTTAATAATTCCATCTAAGTTTGGTAATCATCAAAACATAGGATCTAACAGAAGTAAGTTAGCGTTCATCCTGAGCGATTGAAGATAATAATGGTAGAGATGAATTTTTATGCAAAATCAATAGTTGAGTGTGATGACAATGAAATGTGAAACTTAGAATTAAGGTCAAGGTTTACAAAAATTTGGGACTATAGTTAAGTTGGTAAATTTATATAATTTATAAAATTATTTAGATGATATTATATATATTTATATAATTGTATAAATTGAAAATTTTAAATAGGTCAAGCATGTAGGTTTGTATGCTAAGCTTTATGAAAATAGACATGGCCTTATCTAAAGAGGCCTGACAACAAGCCTAAGTTTGAGACTGTCATATTTACTAATAGGTTAGGTTTTATGTAAGACTAGGCCATAGGTAGGATATAACATATTTCCACCTCTAACAAGAGCGCATTGCCTTTAGTCAATGTTCTACATTATTATAATATATAATTATTGAATAAAACTTGAATTGTTTGGTTATGACAAATTTATCAAAATTGTTAACAAATTGATGATAAAAATCATTTTTATTTTTTTAATCAACGAAAACCATATTAATCTTGAAGACTGCCATAATAGTTTTTTAAAAAGTATCACTCATCATGTTTTTAAAATTGCGACCGGATTTATTAGATATAAGAATAGTTGGTGAAAAAAAGATATGATAAGATTACATCTTAGAATAATAACAAAAGACAATATATCCTATATCATTGCGAATATTGAAATGCAACTTTGAAGTATGATACAATTTAAGAAATATCAATGATACTGTTTCATGTTTTAAAATTATAATGGGGTTATTAGATATGATAAGAATAGTTGGCGACAAAAAGATATGCTAAAAATACACCTTATAATAATAACAAAGACAATATATCCCATATCATTAAGAATATCGAAATGCAACTTTGAAGAATGATACAATTTTAATAAATATCAATGATAATGTTATTATAGGCCTCAAAAAGAATGTTTAATCTTTAAATAGTTGTACTTACAAATCAATTCATCATTTAGTGTATATGCATATATAATTTATATACATACGAACTATTCCTTTTTATTCAAATTTCTATGTAAGCCGATATAATAAAACTTCTGACTACCCCATGCGCAACACGACCAAACGCTCCAATAATTTTACTTAAATTATTTAATTGAACAGGACTAACTAATTTCATTATATAAGCTAGCTGCTCTACACAGCTACAATATAAACACAAATAAAAAAAAGGACGTTAAAAAAATAAAGGAGTAATGACGCAAAAAACAGAAGACAAAAAGTTAAATTAAAATGAAAGGCTTATCCTCATAAAAATATTTATGACCCTACCACGTATTAAAATGAAAGGCTTATCCGATCCTCTTTTTTCCACATGAAAGGGCTGTTATCCTCATGAATCACGTATTTATTATTATGATCATATATATGTGTGTGTAACTTGCAGAAAATTGTTGCTTAGCATTAACAGCGTTAATTCAAAGTTTGAGAAGGGCAAAGTATCAGCCACGCTCTTTCACATTCTTTTGAATAGTTGAGTGCTATCTTTAAAAATTCAATTAAATATTAATTATGAATTGCTCGAAAAATAAAAAGACACTTAAATATTAACTATAAATAATAAATATCATTGTAAAGCAAGTGCATTTGATTATCAATTATACACCTTTTGTATGTCTTTGAAAACTTTGTGTGGGTGGTTGTATGCGCGGGTCATATGCTATAAGTAATACAATACATGTCTGTAGTCCCATGTAAACAATCTTTCAACTCATTTTGCTTTTGCTTTAAAAAAATATTTAAAAAAAATAGAGACCAATTGGCTAGAAACATTCAATTTTTTTTTTGGTAGTTTACTTATTTCAAATTGTAGTGGATGTATTTGATATATTTTGAAAAAAATCATTTTTGCAGGAATACCACAAAGATGATCATCAGTGCTTCGTGACTTGATTATCAAGATACATGGACCTTGTGGAATTTTAAATCGGATTAAAAAATTCAACTATGTTCTTATAAAATACGTTGCACAATAAATAACAAACAATAAAAAACAAATTATTAATTAAAAACATTCAATATTTATATTTGAATAGTTTGCTTATTTCAAATTGTAGTAGGTATATTTATATTTATTTCATTATATGTTGGGAAGGGGGAGGAAAAGTTCAAACGTCCAGCTGTTAAACTTCGTTTGTATTATTAACAACATTCCCTCAAAACTCTTCTATGATTGTGAGATTTAGAGCAGTAACTAATACACTTCTCACAAACATGTTTGTAAAAATCAGGTAAATAATATTTAGAGCAGTAACTAATACCGTCAAGCATTGTCATCACTCTCTTTCCATCTCCAGAATGTAATAAATACGCCACATGCTTTATTGCTTTATTGTTATGTGCATGTACATCAAATAACCAAATGATAAACTAATAATAAATAGATTCCTGATTCCCCTTTCTCAAGACGAATGTAATCATCTTATATAGCTAGGTTTAACACAGCATACATAATTCACTTAATCTTGAAAGAAACATATAAACTTATGCATGATAGCATAAGTACCTTATTATCAATGACATATAGTTCCCCAGAACCAAATCTTTGGTATATTACCAAACAATGCACATAAGTCCGTACAACGCTCGAGGAGCATACCGAGTTATACATTTGTGACACACGATCAAGAAGCATAAGGAGGCCAATAGAGATGAAACTCGAGCTTGTACACAACAGTCAGACTCTTAAGATCAACCGGAGAAGAAGTAACATAGCCTTGTACGAACAAGAAATCTTCTGTACCTCCGACCACCGGAAGATTTGAGTGCTTCACGGTGTTGAGCACACCCACGATAGAAACAGAGCCCTTATGGTTCTTCAACTTCAGCTTCAGCGTAGCGATCCAGGTGATCTGAAGCCCATCGAAGTTGGAGGATATGGAGGCTCCTTCTGCGGTTCCGACAGCCTTGGACGCCGACATGGTGGCTGTCTCAGTCAAAGTGTCCTGAAACACAAAATAGGTTCCAAATGGTGTTGTCGTCTGAGTAGATCCTGCTCCTCCTGGAATACCATCTACTATGACGTAGCCTGTTTTATTTAAGGTTTCATGTAGGAAGAGACTGAAATGGAGGGAATTGGGGTGGTGGTGGTGAGAACTGGCGGTGGCCTTTGACGGAGTTAGGGTAAGAAGCAAGAGAAGAAGAAAAAGAAGAAGATGATGAAGAGAGTTGGATGGAGGGAGAGCCATGGCTTTTTCTTCGTTGGATTTGATGATTAGGGTAAGAACATGAAGGGATATTTATATGCTGATCTATAAAGCTTTGTTTCACGTTTGATGGTATTGAAAAAATAATAATAATAATCGAAGTGACTTGTAGTTGACGGCCAAAAATTAAAAAACTTGGCTATGAAATGAGGGTTAAGTGAAAACGATACTCCCTCTGTGTCCACATAAACCTTTTTTTCTAATTGGTTTAGCCCTATTTATAAGATTGATTTTGAATCTGCCTTGATAATACATGCCTTGTTACTTATTTTGCCCTCCAAGTATTACACCATTTAGTTTTTTAATATAACTCCTAGTTAACTTCTTTTAAGAAAGTTAAGAAAGCTTAATAAATTTTAATCATAATTAGAGTTAGGAATTAAGGCCGGCTCTTTAAGAGTCAGGGTCTTAAAAAAGTTAGCCTATTGAAATCTGACTTAAAAAAACATATATTTTTTAAAGCCCGGCCTGAGAATATAAAGGTTATTGCTGATCCTATAAGGTGCAAAGCCTTTTGAACATTTTTTTAACAATTTTTAATGAGAAAATTAATAAATTGCAATAATTAAATTTCTAATTTAACACATAAATTGTGTTAAAATAAAAGTCTAAATGGTACGCAACATACAATATACAAATAAACAAACGACATCGTCTAAGATACATTATTATCAAATGTAAACCAACTAAAAGTACAAATAACACACACGAAATTAAAGAGTTAAACACTAAGTAACATGAGCTAATTAAACGGCATATTTTGTGGGTGTGTGTGTGTGTTGTTGTTTTATTGAGTTAGGGTTTTGTCAAAAGGGAATTAATTAATTATGTAAGGTAATTTTAAAATAAAAATTAAAGGGTTTAGAAGGCTAATCCATAGCCCCTTTTAAGCTCAAGACCCTACAGGTTATATTTTTAACCTTTAAAATACAAGCCCGACTTTAGATTTAAACGGGTTTAAAAGGGTCATCCCTCATTTCCCTGGCTCTAATCATAGTATATAATATTGCATATTATTATATACTATTAGTTTACATGTTAGGGAAATTAGTTTGGAGAGAAAATTAAAACAATTAATACCTTAAAGTAATTTATTTGTTTTCTTAAGTTTGTAAAAAAGTCAACAAAATCTTATATTTATGATATTTTATTATCTCATTACATATATATTCTCCCATATCATTTGTTTACCATATTATCTTTCATCATGTTCTTATTATTAGTCTCTCTTACTCACTCATAAATATGGGTATTTTTTTTAAAAAAAATATTTCCTACTTATTTATTACATTTAACTAATTTTAATTGTGTTTTTAGATTGCCTCAATTTTATTTTGTTTATTACTCCCTCAATTTAGTTAAAATGAGTTATAAGAAATGGAGGGAGTAGCTTTGTTTAGTCAATGGCCATTCTTTGGCCTATTATAATATTGTTTCCTACGTTAATTTGAAAAACACTTTTGAATAGTGCAGGGTACGAATTTCCAATTAGTAGTCAACTAAATCATGAATCATATTGTTTGGTTTAATTTGATGGGTGAATTAACCCTAATAATTTGAATGATTAATTAAGCAGCCGCCTAATAGATATATTTCTGATAATAAGAATAGAGTAAAACATAGATAAATGTTTAAGGTTCATGATCATACCATACCCCTGTTGAAATTAAAATACATAACATATATATGATTTTAAAAAAACGGTGAGATTTTTAAAATATTTTCTATTCTTACGTGGCTGCTATGAAATGCGAAAATAACTGAAAAGAAGACCGAATACAGTGGTCAAATTTCCAACTAGCTGAAAATTACAAAACTACTATTGTATTTATATACATTTTATAATAACACATGTTTGCGTGCAATTAATAGTCTATGATTGTGTCCATATTAATTAAAACAATTAAAAAAAAGATTGTGTCCATATTAAGTTTCCAAATAATAATGGGTTTAGGTGGCACAAGCTTTTCTTTTTAGAGGCAGGCCCAGGAGCATCCACATTTACTTCAATTTAGGGGAAATTGATCTGGAGGCCTTTACAGTTTTTTTTTTATTTTTTAGAGGTAGGCCTAGGAGCATTCATATTTAATCAACTAACTGGTAATATATTAACAGAGGATGGACAAAATTGGCCCAAAGTAAAACCTTAAGAACAAAATTGCTCATAACCCACTTTCTACCGTTATTAGATGTATTACTCAAATAAGTAGAAATCCTTTTTCATTCCCTCAGCCTCTCATTCAAACCCGTAATCAAAAGTAGCCCGCAGCGATTCAATAACCACCCAAAAGGTCCCTTTTGATACCCAAAGTAATCGGCACCTGAATTTGAACACAGTAATAGAGCTTGTTTCTTAACCAGGAAGGGTACTATAGTGCATCCAAGTTTTCACAGTTAACGTCTTCGTCATCATCTTGCATACTCAACATATTTAGTTTCATTAATCTACACAAGAAAAGTCAACTGCGTGGGTATGCATTGTGTCAGAGTATTTGAGTGAAGAGCGGTGCTTATGTTTCCATGAGCAGCACACAATAAAACAGAGCAAGAGGAATAGGGCCATAATTTAATGGCCATTCCTCTCTAATATATTCCAATGCTCTGTAGCTTCAGTGTGATCTTCATTATAATTTTCTTTTTCTTGTTCGTTTTTTTTTTAATAAATTGAGTTTCTTTGTAATGGCAGCACTTACTAATGGAATCTTTGTAAAGGCACTTACTATGGTCTCTGTTTTTGAAATCAAAGTACGTGCTCTGTTTTTCTTCATATCACTGTTTACCCGTGTGGAAAGTTGAAGGACCCAATTAAAAAAAAAAAAAAGAAGAAGCTTGAGGACATGGTTCAAAAAATTGTAAGGACCTCCAGTTTAATTTCCCCCTATAATTTATTATCTACTCCCTCCCATCCTTAAAATATAATCTTCATAATTAACTAATTTTAGAGAGATTAAGGAAAATATTTAAATTAGTTATATTTGTAAGAAATGTGTGTTATTTTTTTCCTTAAATACCCTCTTAAATAATTTGCACCGAAACTGCTCACATATTTTATATGCAAACACCTACAAACAAGTTGCCTCCAAAGAACAAGAGGGAGGATTTCATTGGAGAAACAATCGCATATGACATTATTGTAAATATTTTCTGCTAACATCTTATAAGTTAACTTAAATTATTTAATTCAACATGAATAATTAATTTTTATTACATAAGCTAGCTTCTCTAAACAGCTACAATAGAAACACAGATTAATAAAAAAAAAAGGACATTAAAATCACAAAGGAGTAATGGCACAAAAATTTAGATTAAAATGAAAGGTTTATTCCCATAAAAACATTTACGATTTATGAACACACCACGGATTAAATCACCGACTAGGTAGCTAGCAATAGGAAGAACTTTCCTCCATCCAAAGACATTGAAATATTGAAATCTTAATTAAATCAAAAAGAAAAATATAACCCATCCATGATCAGAACCCATAAGCACGGGTAGGATCGATCAAGAGGCATAAGGAGGCCAATAGAGATGAAGCTCAAGCTTGTACACAACAGTCAGGCCCTTAAGATCAACCGGAGAAGAAGTACCATAGCCTTGTACGAACAAGAAATCCTCTGTTCCTCCGACCACCGGAAGATTTGAGTGCTTCACGTTGTTGGCCACACCCACGATAGAAACAGAGCCCTTATGGTTCTTCAAGTTCAGCTTCAGCGTAACGATTGACATGCTCTGAAGCCCATCGAAGCTTGAGGTTATGGAGGCTCCTTCAGAGGTTCCGACAACCTTGGACGAGTTGACTGTCTCAGTCAAATTGTCCTGAAACACAAAATAGGTTCCAAACGGAGTTGTCGTCTGAGTCACTCCTGCTCCTCCGGGAATACCTTCTACAATGATGTAGCCTGTTTTGTTTATCGTTTCATGTTGAAAGAGTGTGACAGTGAGGGACTTGGGGTGGTGGCGGTCGTGAGAACTGGCGGTGACCTTTGACGGAGTT
>JBAGKO010000002.1:13569243-13590645 GCA_037177275.1 Acacia concinna | reverse complement strand
CAAACATCAACGGAGACAACAAAAAGGAGTCATTTTAAAGCCAACAACCCATCCCCATTCAACATTTAATGCAAAAAAAAAAAGACAGATTTTTCACAACCAAACACACATTTAATGCAACAGCCCTCTTAAAATGTTGAAATACCGAAGAGAAACATCAACCAAACATCAATCACATAGAAAAATGAAGTTTACATACCGATGAACAGTGACTTCGCGCGGAAACAACATTTCTTCACTTCATCCCTTTCCAACTTGGCACCCTGATTGTCTGTTGCTTGCTTTTTGTCCTTTAGATAATGATTAGGGGCAAAAGGGACATTTATCAATGTGAATTAATTGCAAAAAAAAGTCCCAGGGGACTTTTTACAATTACGCGATTTCACGTAACCATTTTGTTGTATATTTTCTTGGTCGGGATCAATACGCAATTTTCCCTAATTTAAATCATTAATTAAGCAACCGCCTCATAGATGTACTTTTGTTTCTGATAATAAGAATAGAGTAAAACATGGAGAAATGTGTAAGGTTCATGATCATACCATATCCCTGTTGAAATTAAAATACATAATATATACATATATATATATATTTTTTATATATATATATATATATGATTTTAAAAAAAACGGTGAGATTTTTAAAATATTGTCTATTCGTACGTGGCTGCTATGAAATTCGAAAATGACTGGAAAGAAGACCGATATGGAGTACACGATAGACCTCTACTGGCTGTAAAATAAAGTGGTCAAATTTCCAACTAGCTGAAAATTACATAACTACTCTACTATTGTATTTATATACATTTTATAATTACACATGCTTGCGTGCAATTAACAGTCTATGATTGTGTCCATATTAAGGTTCCAAATAATAATGGGTTTAGGTGGCACAAGCTTTTCTTTTTAGAGACAAGCCAGGGAGCAACCATATTTACTTCAAGTTAGGGGAAATTCATCTGGAGGCCCTTACAGTTCTTAATTTTGAATAAGGTCCCTGAGCTTTTTTCCCCCATAATTTTATTTGAGTGAGGCCCTTACAATTTTTCTTAATTTTAAATAAGGTCCCTGAGCTTTATTTTCCCCATAATTTTGAGTAATTTAACTTTCTACACGTTACGGGGCAATTTTCTCACTAGAGTTTTTAATGAGGAGCGGAAGTTTTTTTGGGGACGATTTTATTTCAGAAGTTTTAAAAATGGAGTAATTTTCCTCTTACCGTTATCTTCATTAATTTTGATCATTAATTAATCAAATATATTGGGTTGACAATTCACATGTCATACCTATTATTTTTGTTAAAATGCAAATTTATCTCAGAAATTTTAAATCTAACTTTTAAAAAGATGAAGTAAACGACACATGAACTCTCAATAAATTTGCATTTCTACAAAAAATAACTGGGATGACATGTTGGTTTTAGTCAATTGGATGACGGCAGGGATAAATTGCCTCTAAGTGAAAACTTCAAGAACAAAATTGCCCATTAACCCACTTTCTACCATTATTAGATATATTACTCAAATAAGTGAAAATCCATTTTCATTCCATCAGCCACTCATTTAAACCCCTAATCAAAAGTAGCCCTCAGCGATTCAAGAACACCCAAAAGGTCCCTTTTGATACCCAAAGTAATCAGCACCTCAATTGAACACAGGAATAGGGTTTGTTCCTTTACCAGAAAGGGTACTACAGTGCATCCAAGTTTTCACAATTATAGTCTCCGTCATCATCTTTCATACACTATTTAATTTATTTAGTTTTTCTTTAATCTATATAAAAAAATCAACTAAATCTTACTAAATGGAGTATATGAAAAAGTACAAAGGTATACATTGTGTCAGAGTATCAAAGTGAAGAGCGGTGCTTATGTTTCCATGAGCACCACACAAGAAAACAGAGCAAGAGGAATAGGGCCATAATTTAATGGCCATTTCTCTCTAATATATTCCAATGCTCTGTAGCTTCAGTGTGATCTTCATTATAATTTTCTTTTTCTTGTTCTTTTTTCTTTTAAAAAAATTGAGTTTCTTTGTAATGGCAGCACTTACTAATGGAATCATTGCCCAAAGGCAAAAAGGACTCCATCAGTGGCTTTGGTCGTGGACTCCAAGTTTATATAGTAATGCATCTTTACTATTGTCTCTGTTTTTGAAATCCAAGTGCCTGCTCTGTTTTTCTTCATATTGCCGTTTACCCGTGTGGTAAGTTAAAGGACCCAATTACAAAAAAAAAAAAAAACTTAAGGACCTGGTTCAAGAAATTGAAAGGACCTCCAGTTTAATTTCCCCCTTCAATTTAATTATTATCTACTCCCTCCCATCCTTCATACATAATCTCTCCTTAATTAACTAATTTTAGAGAGATTAAAAAAATATTTAAATTAATTATATTTGTAAGAAATGTGTATTGATTTTTTTTTAAAAAAATACCCTTTTAAATAATTTTCATCGAAACTGCTCACTTATTTTATACGCAAACACCTACAAGGGAGGATGCCATTGGAGAAACAATAGGGACATATGAGTGATTACATATGACATTATTGTAAATATTTTCTGCTAAAATCTAATAAGTTTACTTAAATTTTTAATTAAACAAGAATAATTAATTTTCATTACATAAGCTAGCTGCTCTACACAGCCACAATAGAAACACAAATTAATTTTTTTTAAAAAAAAAGGACGTTAAAAACACAAAGGAGTAATGGCACAAAATTTTAGATTAAAATGAAAGGTTTATTCCCATAAAAACATTTATGATTTATGAACCCACCACGGATTAAATCACCGACTAGGTAGCTAGCTATAGGAAGAACTTTCCTTTATCCAAAGACATTGAAATATTGAAATCTTAATTAAATCAAAAGGAAAAATATAACCCATCCATGATCAGAACCCATATGCACGGGTAGGATCGATCAAGAGGCATAAGGAGGCCAATAGAGATGAAGCTCAAGTTTGTACACAACAGTCAGGCCCTTAAGATCAACCGGAGAAGAAGTAACATAGCCTTGTACGAACAAGAAATCCTCTGTACCTCCGACCACCGGAAGATTTGAGTGCTTCACGTTGTTGATCACACCCACGATTGAAACAGAGCCCTTATGGTTCTTCAAGTTCAGCTTCAGCGAAGCGATTGACATGCTCTGAAGCCCATCGAAGCTTGAGGTTATGGAGGTTCCTTCAGAGGTTCCGACAACCTTGGACGAGTTGATTGTTTCAGTCAAAGTGTCCTGAAACACAAAATAGGTTCCAAACGGAGTTGTTGTCTGAGTCACTCCTGCTCCTCCGGGAATACCTTCTACTATGATGTAGCCTGTTTTGTTTATGGTTTCATGTTGAAAGAGTGTGAAATGGAGGGACTTGGGGTGGTGGCGGTGGTGGTGGTGGTGGTGAGAACTGGCGGTGACCTTTGACGGAGTTAGGGTTAGAAGAAAGAGAGGAACAAAAAGAAGAAGAAGAAGAAGAGAGTTGAATGAAGAGAGGGCCATGGCTTTTTCTTTGTTGGATTTGATGATTAGGGTTAGATCATGAAGTGATATTTATAGGCTGATCTTATGAAGTCTGGTTTCACGTTTGAACGTATGAAAAAGCTTGAAGATCGAAACTTGTGGTTGATGGCGAATATAAAACCTGTAAGTGGGGCAAGTGAAAAGGATAGATATGTTTTTTTTTCCTTTTTTTGCCGGCAAAAGGGTGGATTTGTTAGCCAATAGTAAACACGTTTGAATACAGTACATCAGTGCATGAATTATAGTAGTCAACTGAATCATTAATCGTATTCTTTGGTTTGATGGGTAATAATCAATCCTAATTTATTTTGGAGCACTCAAGAGATAAATTTGATGAAAACTAAATTAAAATTTGACGACAACGACAACAACAACAACGGTAAAGAGCCACAAAAAATGCCTTTTTAAATTTTTGTGCAATATTTTTACACTGAAAATTAAATTTTAAAAATATAATTTGTATGAAATATTTTTTTATATCGAATGTATGAAATATATTGAATTAATAATTTATATAATTTAGCCGCCTGGTACGAGTTATGATAATCAGAATGGAGTAAAACATAAAAAAATTGTTTAAGGCTCATATATATATATATACACACCCCTGTTGAAACCAATATACATAATATATATGATTTTAAACAGTAAAAATTGTTTGTTACTCTACGGTGGAATTTTTAAATTGTTTTTTTGGAAAAACTGCAATTTGATCATAAGAAAGGGACTTTATGAATAAATAGTCCCGCGAAATCGCATAATTACAAAAAAAAAATCTTAGTTGTCAATGAAGATCATAAAGTTGTTAATGACAACTCCATGTATTTTTGTTAAAAACATAGAGTTGTCATTAACAATTCTATATTAAGCATTGACAACTTTACGTAACTTTTTTGTAATTACGTGATTTTATGTGAGACTTTTTTGCAATTAAGCAATTTCGCATAACTGTTTGATCGTAAAGTTCTTTTATTAGGACTAAATTGTAATTTTCCCTTGTTTCTTGGAAAAATTGCAATTTGGTCATAAGGAATGGATTATATGATCAAACGGTCCGACAAAATCACCTAATTATAAAAAAGTCCCTCGCAAAATCACATAATTACAAAAAAAAATTCAGTAAAGTTATCAATACTTAACATAGAGTGGTTAATGACAACTCTATGTTAAACATTGACAAACTATGGGACTATTTTACAATTATGTAATTTTGTGGGATCGTTTGATCGTATAGTCCCTTGCTTAAGATTAAATTGTAATTTTCCCTTGTTTCTTCTTACCTGGCTATGAAATTTGAAGCTGACTCGAAATAAGACTGAGTAACATGTTAGTGCTCTAGAAGGGATGGCTGGAAAATGCAGTGGTCAAAATTCAAACTAGCTGAAAAAGTTACATACTACTAGTATTATATGTATGTATATAGAAAAAGACATTATATTTGTTTGCGTGCAATTAACAGTCTCTGATCGTGTGTTCACATATTAAGTTTCCAAATGATAATGGGTTTAGGTGGCACAGGCTTTTCTTTTCAGATAATATAGACAGAGAGCATCCATATGAATAGGAGCAACGACCAAGTCAAAGTTGCCTCACTTTCATATATTTATTCTTCACAATCCACTTACTTTATTATCAAATTCGACTTCATGTTCGGCTTAATTTTATCTGTCCAATTTCAAAATAAAAACTTCCAATTAGCCTTTTTACAGTTACGTGGCTAATATGTATACACCCTCCATTCTTTAATATAACATCAACTTAATTAATCTCCGAAAGATTAAAAAAATCGTTATGTTAGTTATTTTTTTTAAAAAAAAGTATGAGTTGGTTTTTTTTAAAATATCCTGCAAAATAAATCACATTGAAACTACACATTTTATGCAAACCCTCTTAATATGCGTAATCGATAAAGGTGGTTGTGGATGATAGATATGAAAGATAAAGTAGATTAATATTGAAATCTTATATTTAGAATCAAATCAAATTTCTAACAAATTTTATATTAAGAATTGAAAGTAGTATCATATAGTTAAAATGAAAATGTAATACAACCTGCAATATTTGTTACTCAAAACTAACTAAAAAGATGATGGTTTGATTATTGATACCTTATCGGTGCGATGTGATACAATGATAATTGAGAATCTTAATTACAAATGAAGTGTGATAATTTTAAAGTGTTTTCCCCTCTAATAGAATAGTCTATTGAGATTGTTCATAATAAAAGTGTTTTCATTAAAAGCCCAATGATCATAAAGAAGACTGCTCATGAAGGATTCCGACCTATAAAAGGTCAAATGAAGTGTCCTAACATAAAAGAGCTGGTAGGAACATTAATTTTTACCCTATGTTTAAGTAAAAAAAAATTAAAGGCAAAAGAAAACTATAAGAGAAAATTTTTAAAAATAGTAAATTTTTTTATTATTTATAAAAAAAATTAAATTTAATATTTATTTGTTCTCCTTTCTCTGCATTTTTCTCTCCATCAAAGTATTAAAAAACACATTGTGACAAGTCGTTTTCCCCTCTCTTTTTTCACAAATTTAGCTAGTTTGATTTACAAGTAAAAAAGTTCTCTTTCCTAGTCTTTTATGTGGGATGCGCTCAGTCCATGGATGTGATGGATAGATTAACAAAGATATAATTAACGTAAATCCAGGAATTAAACTTTAACTCGGAAAATGACACACACGCTTCAAATTTTAATTAAAAAGATTAAAAGGAAAGCACAGCTGTATTTTTGTGAACACTGTTACTGATGCTTTGCTATTTGTAGGTTGACTTTGACACCAGTTTCAACAAGCCACGACAAATAAAGTTGCCTCTTTTGACTCAGATTCATTCTTTGAAGTTGTACCTTTATCAAACATTCACACTTCAAATTTTGATCCACTATATGCCATTTATTACGTCCTCTTTGAAATCATCTTTTTTCCTAATATATAAGCCATACTTCATTTATAACTTAATTTATCTGAAATTCTGTACAGTGCATCAAAATAATATGTTTAGTTTCAATAATTTTTTGTTTGAAGCTTTAAGGACTGATGTTTCTGCCCATTTAGTTTAATTTTTTCTTTCTTTCTTTATTCTGCTTTGAATTTATGTTCAATTGAAAAAAAAAAATTGATTCCGTTGCAAATGAATTATTGACATATTTTGGGGAGTCAAAAATAATTTTCTTATTAGGCCGTTAATGACGTAATAAACTTTGGATAAGGTTTTTTTAGGAGAATTACATTGACTTCTTAAGTAAGAAAATTAATATAAAAAAGATTCTCATTGATAAATAAGAAATTACTATTGACAAGTTGAAGAATTATATTGTCCAACTGAAAAATTAGTTGGAACTTGTCAAATAGTTAATTTCCTTACTTAGAATGTGAATGTAATTCTCCCCTTTTTTCTCATGGGAAATTTTAATTATTTTTCAAAACCTTGTTCTGGTTCTTTTCTAATGCCAACGCACACCTTTGCTAGGCTTCGCTTGTTACATGGGTTGGGCCACACCTTTGCTAGGTTTCAGCCCAAACTTCTTTCTTTTTTCAAGTATAGAAAACAATAAAAATGAATTATTTATTTACCAACAGGTTAGATCTTACGAAAGGGATTAATCCCTTACATTATAAATTAAGGTTTAAATCCCTACTACAAAAACTACTCATATTTAATATTTGGCCGTGTCTCGAACAGAATTGTCTCCAATAAAAGGATGCTGGTGCCTAATAAGAAATATTTACACAACTAGTAAGAAGCTAGCCCTGATGCTCATTATGATAGTTTTGTGATTCAATGAATCACTTTTAAATAAATCAAAGCAGACAAGTTTTAGGGAGCATTTGGATTGACTTTTGCAGAATAGCTTTTAGAGCAGAATAATTTTTAAAGAATAGATTTTTTAAAATAGCTTTTGTGAAAATCTAGGTTCGGATAAAATATGAGTATTTGGGTAAGAATAGCTTTTACGGATTATGAGGTAAATATGTTAGAGGAGTTTTGTCTCGGTTTGCGCAAACCTAAGTTTCATAATTAAAAAGTAAGAAAAAATCACAGATTGAAAACTATAGTTTCCAACCTAGCTTTTAAAGAAATCATGGTTCAAAAATTTTTTAGAATGTTTGACGATTTTATCCAAACCATGGTTTCCAGCCAGATTTTCACAAAACCATGATTTTAAACCATGTTATTAAACAGGCCCTTACTAGTTTATCAAAACAATTACGACAATGAAAAATCAAACATAAATGCATTTCAAGAATCAATATTGAGCGTACATGATCACAGTATGCATAATACAATATGCTACAACATCTATGCACAAATATGACAAATGAAACAAAAGTTGTACCAATGTGTGAAAATGCCTATCAAAATCCCCTCCACCCAACCAAAAATTAATAAATCTATATAAAAAAAAAAACTAATTTAGCCGAGGCCCTATTGATAAACTAATCACCCCAACTACTGTACTTCAGGTAAAGTGAGGATGAGAGGAAAAGATCCATATATATGCTCATTTAATCTCACAAAGACAAGATTAACTAATCCCATTCTCTCTCCCCACTTCACATGAAATAACTTCAAAAGATCCTAGTCACCTTGTCATGTTCCAACATTTACTATACAACATCCTTTCTGAGTGGAACAACTTTATTATCATAGATTGAAGCTTCTATGGCCATTGTGAACTGATCGGTGATGGATAGGCTTCTTGTGATGATGAAGAGGTGAAGATTGGCAACTTTTCTTGGAAACTTTTGACTTGTTTTGGGTAGCTTCAACATCTTGCAATGCCTCCACTACCTCCTTCATGCTAGGGCGATTCTTGGGGTCAGGTTCTAGGCACTTGAGAATAAGCTGACCTGCCTGAGATGCTGCACTGAGTGAATACTGACCCACTATTTTGGTGTCCATTATGGTTTTCAACTTCTTTTTGCTGGTGAGACATGGCTTGCCCCACTCCGCCAGATTATGCTGCCCAGATGGCCTCTTTGGATCAAGTGCTTTCAAGCCTGTCAGCATTTCAAGCAGCACTACACCAAACCCATAGACATCACTCTTCACATACAAGTGCCCTGTTCAAAAATATATGGTACTAGAGTTAATAACTAGTGATGGAGGATTTCTTAAGCAGTAGCAGACCTGCTAGATCTGTGAGAAACAGATAAATTAATCATGTGTAGTAGTCCCTTCAAGTGTTATCTTCAGGGGTTTCACAATTTGTTTAGATCTTTGATGTAAGTAAAACTGCCTCAACGTTATGAAATTGCCATAGGTAGATGGTTACAGATATTGCCCAAAATGGTATTATGATATCTTGGATAACTGAGGCTCTGTTTGGTCACCACGTTGGAAAGGTATTCCTCTTTGCTTGCACAAAAATTGAAATATGCAATATTTATCCTATCTCTGTTGCTACTATTTCTTACCATATATTTTATTTTTATTGCTATTTCTTTTTCATAGCACAAAAAACATTTCTAATCGACACAAGCACTTCTTGGTTCTATTTTATTTTATCATATGTACCAAACAGACCATATTAGTCAACCAAAAACATTAAATCTGGCTTGTGCTTAAAAAGTATACCCAACACATGATTTTGTTAGTTTTAGATGAAAATTTGTCTGGAAAACTAATGCTATTATACCATTTACATATTTATTCATGTTTTTTTTTTAGTTTTTTGTAAAATTTTATTAAAGAAAAATAAGATATTACAAGTGAAGACAGAATCACTTGAATTCTAAATGATGTCAAATATTTACCTGTGGCTACGTATTCTGGGGCAGCATAACCATATGTACCCATAATCCTGGTAGTCACATGTGATTGTTCTCCGGTAGGCCCTAATTTGGCCAAGCCAAAATCAGAAATTTTTGCATTGTAACTCTGCAAGAGACCAGAGAAAAAAATATATCAGTATGACAATATCAATCTAGCATATATATATATATATATATATAAATAGATAGACCACTGATTTTATACTAGTGAAAAAGAAAACATGCACATACTCTTCAGCTAATACTTTAATCATCAGTAAGTTTCCATGTGTTACGAGTGTAAAACAATTGAAGGAATACAAACTAGCCATTCATTCCTAGATGATACTAAATTCATAATAGGACAGCAACAACAGAAAGAGGGTGACTAGCAAGACTTTAACTAACCCCATCAAGTAATATATTTGAGGCCTTGAAATCTCTGTAGATGATTTGTTTTTCTGAAGTGTGCAAGAAAGCCAGGCCTTGAGCTGCATCAATAGCTATTTTGAGTCGTGTGTTCCATGAAAGTGGTTCCATGTTAGAACCCCCTGCTCATAAACAACACCATAGAGAGAATTAGATCTCAGATTCATGCCCGGAAAATCTCCTTTCAGTTCATTTGGTTTTAGGTCTTACTTCTGAAGAGATGACTCTCCAAGCTTCCCTTAGGCATGAACTCATACACAAGGAGAAGTTCACCATCCTCCATGCAGTAACCATATAACTTGACCAGGTTCTTGTGAGAAAGGGTGCCTAAGAAGTTCACTTCTGACTGCATTACAGAATCAACAATAGCTATATATTAGTACAGTGCTGTAGTTGTCTCCAGAGATTAAAGTTCTGGAATCACATCCCAGTAAAAACCTTAAGGATCCTCTTAATCTTAAACCAAAAAAATGACAAGTATTTGAAACAAATTTTGACCATTCAACTGATCTAATCGGTCTAAATATGTTAATAATAATATGTGACATGTTGGTGGTCAAGACAGTGACAGCAAGCAGAAATCACAACTATGGAGAGTGAATGCTCATGTTGTACACTTATATTAAGTCTACATTCAACAATGTGGAATTTTTCAAAAGAGTTAAAAGATAGACGTAGGTTGAGTGGGACCAATTGCATATTTTTCATACTAAACCTCATTAGACCATTGACTATCTTTTAGAGTCAAATTCATTTGTTTATATGAAACTTTCCCGTCGGATAAGAAACGGGAGGTCCTTCCACACCACAACAGCTGTGACTGCAAATTGGGTCAAGATGATGATGACACCCATGTTAAATACTAAGTCAAACTGTTCTTTGTCCCTATAATTAAACTTAATTTTAAGTTAAGTGTTTACAGTTTGAAATTTCATATTTATTTCCTTATTTTTAAGACTTCTTAGTCCCATTAAAGCTTAATTAGTATGTCATTAAATTATCCCGCATATTATACATGCCCATTTTGAGACTTTCAAAAATGCATAATTCAAACTATCTCGCTCAACTTTTACCAGAATTTGTACATAAGCATCCAATTTCATTTCACTTGACTTGTTTTTATCCTTTTTGAACTACAGTTTATATATTATTAACCAGCTAAGATGCAGATGCTTGATTATATTACTAAAATTTCATTGCTAACCATTGACCAATTGTAAGGGTCAAAGAATTTATAATTTTTTCAAGCTGAAAACAAACCATATAACCAAGTTAAAAATGGAATCAACCTTAAGCAGAATATTTTAACCCGACATTGAGATTTCTAAACTGTTTTAGGAACTATTAGCCTGAAAATTGAAAAACAGAGTAGAGTAAATAAGAACTTAGAATAGTCGAGATCGAAGATACCTGCCACTCTTGAAAGCCTTGCATACTCTCAGGGTTGAGTTTCTTGATGGCGACCATCATTCCAGAGCCAGCTTTGGCCGGCGAAAGCGTCCTCTCATCCAACCAACCTTTGTAAACTTTACCAAAACCACCCTCTCCGAGCAATGAATCCGATTTAAAGTTCTTGGTGGCTGCTTTCAAATCGCCAAGACTAAAAACCTTCAAGAAATTAGACATTTCTATAACCTGATACCGACTTGGTGAAGCAAAGGACCCACCGACGCTTCCATTAGCAACCATCGAGAATTGGCTCTTCTCCATAGTGCTGTTGGTTGTAAATGAGTCAACATTCCTGCTCTCAGAACTCGCTGATCCTACAAAACGAAAAAGTGAATTCCAGCATGCTTCTCTGGAGAATTCCATCAAACAGGTAGAACTCATGTTGGGTTCTGCACTAAACTATCAAACCCGTGAAACTAACTAGATTATGCAATATGCCTGGATACCGAAAACATGATATAATTCAAAGTATCGTGCGCGCGCGTATGGTGCCTCATGAGGAAAAGGGAATCAAACTCAGGATAAGTTACCTGAAATGTGAGGTCTTGCGGTGCTAATGTCGTGACCACGGGAAGAGAGACGACCGATGCAGAGACCCATGATACTGAGTCAACAGAATTAGCATAAACTGGAGGAGGATGAGGAGAAGAAGCTGAGGGAGGGAGGGAGGGAGGGAGGAAGGAAGGAAGGAAGGAAGGAAGAAAGTATGAGGTTTGAGAGGGAGGGAATAGAGAGGTGGGGGGACTTTTCTTGTTGCTGGTGATTACAAAGTCAATGAGAGTGATTGAATAATTTGAAATTGAATGAAGGTTGAATTTATACAATGGATTCTCGTGTTAGACACGCGAATTTACATGGAGGGTCCGCTTCGAGACCCATTTGAACGCGAGAGAGAGTCTTTTGTGTTGAGAACCACCATCATGGTGCCGCAATATTTGGGGGCCAGCCACCGCGTTGCGCCCCGCCTGCTCCGAAGTTTCTTTCTTCCGCTTCATCTGCTCTGCATTTTAAAAGGTCCTAGCAAATTTGCATGTTATTTTTGTCTTATATCGCTTTTAAATTTTGTTAATTAATCAATACAATAAATTTTTAAATATATAAAATTGGTGGAAAAATGTCTCATTACAAAATTTATTGCTTAAATCTACTTGGGATCTCCATCCTTTAGCAGGTTTATGCCTTCTCTAAAATGTGTATAATATATTACTTTTGATCTTTAATATAACATCAAGTGACTTTTTTAAGAGCCTAAAAAAATGAATAAATATTTTTTATCCTTAATATAAGATTAATTAACTTTTTTTAAAAGCCTCGGGAACTAAATAAACTAACCTAGAGTATGTATATTTATATTTTCCATATCAAAATAATTTATCTTATTTATAAACTAATATATATTCAAACAATACACACATAATTTAAATTTTTTAATCTTTCTTAAAAACAATTAATTCAAAGATATTATATTAAGTATGGAAGGGAGTATACATATATCTTCAATTATGTACAAATATCTTCTGCTCACTTGTGCTGCTGAAGATAGGTTGAATTTGGACATTAAAGCTAATTTTAGGGCCTTTGGACAATAAATTTTGTTATGGGAATTTTTTTCAAAAAAATAAAATTATATAATGTCAAAGCATTAAACAAAACGAAACTTGGATAAATTTTGAACATGGAATCAATCAGCATCTTGATCTATGAATACTAATGCATATGGAATACTATCTTTTCTGTTAAAATAAACTATTTAAATAAAATTTTTACTCTAAAGTTATTAGAACATAATATAATCTAATTATATAAATGTTATGTTTAAAAAACACTCTAAAAAATTGCACTATTGAGTATTGACCGGCTTTTAAAAGTATGACTTGAATATATGATGCATTATTGGACTCATGCTACTTGTTAGTAAAATAACATGCGACAATGTTGAGCAGCCAATATTAAATATATCACATATATTGGGATTAAGCAATAATCTATTTACACTTCTTTCAAACGTGAACGGGGTTTTTAAAATAAAATCATGTTATGGGTTAGAATAATTAAAAAGGTTGAGTTGTTTTAACTTTTATAGCGGTTGTTAGTGGAACTTCATGGCTCCTACTTTTAACCATGAGTTAGACAAGTTTAATAATAATACTAAAATCCTCACAAATAAACAATAATTGGGCGTATATATTTATAACACCATGGATCATTGGCCAACCCCACTTTTGGAAAATAAAAATTGCAATTAATGTAATTAAGTCAACTATATAATTCGTTCGGATAAAAAAAAGGCAAGTGTGTGCTAAATTTAATAATACTGCCAACCTCATACAGGCAAAAACCCTTGAATTTTCTAAGCCAAGAAATGGTATGAGAGAAGAAGCCCATTCATCTGATTCTGTCTGCGTAAGAGAAAATTACATCCAAAAATATATCTTAAAAAATGAAATTATTTTAAATGATGAACATTACTATATAGTTTTTGTTGGTTTTTTTTTTTAGAAAAAACGGTTGGCGGTAGTCTCTTAAAACTTTGGAATACCTTTCCAAAAAAATTGATGAATAATTTAAAGATAATTCTAATAATTAAAAATGGTTATAATTATAGTTCTTGTTGAAATTTATAATTTTTTTTTAGAGAATTACATTGAAGTCTCAAATAAAGAAATTAATTTTTTAATAAATTCCAACTAGCTCCTCAATTTATCAATATAACTCTTCAACTTATCAATAATAATTTTTCACTTATCAATGAAACTTTTTTGATATTAATTTATTTACTTGAGATATGAATATAATTCACCCTTTCTTTTTTCCATTGGCTGCACCGCTTCCTCATCCCAATATGACAACATCCTATAATTTCCTAAACCAAAACAAACATAACTTTTTTACTAATACCAACAAAGTGCATTCATCATAAAAGTACTTTTTTTTTGGGGGGATCTGCACGCCGTTTTTAAAAAGGGCCCAAGGTTTCACATAAAGAACACGTTTCTTAATTAAGCTTATGGTTACAGAAGCCTTTAATAGCGTTGTCATTTTAATTTAAAAAAACAATCAATAACATCCAAATTAAAGTTCATCACCCAACTATCAATTAATTTTCTTATTGTTTATAAGTTAATTGCATTTCATTGTTTACTATCTCATGAGCAATTCTCAAACTCAAAATGTACCATCACACCAACTAAAAAAAGTAAAGAGATTAATTTAGGATTTAAGTAAATGAGGAAGACAATATTTATATATATATATATATATATATCTAAATCAGCACTTCCTAAATTTAATACCAACTAAGAAATGGCTTTATCACTGTAAAATGTCTAAAGGATAGTTTGAGATTAAAATCTATAACGAAATTGCTTAAATTCCTTAATTTTAACACTAATAGTGCCTTATAAGATTAGAAGTGAGATGGAGCTAGAGCTCTCTTGTTTATATAAGAACTTCTATATCACTAGACTATACATAAAAGGCTATTCGTAATACGAGCAAAATGTAAAGATGAACTCGTGCCTAAAAAATTGATGATTGTTGTATCATTTTAAGGATGTACAAGTAGCATTGGGGATTTAGGAATAATATACATTAAATGGCGTGTGGGTTAAATAGTCTACAATGGGTGTATTTAAAGAATGTTGGTGGGAATTGTTGTGGGTCTCTTTTGTTTTTTTGTTTCGCAACGTATTCCCAACCTAATAGGTTAAGGATTAATCCTCTACTTATTGTTATGGGTCTCTTCTTACGTAAACAAATACGCAAATTAAGGTGATTAGGGGAGAGAAAACGACATAAAAGGAAAGGTAAAGTAGAGTGAAGAAGACAACTAGATAAGGGCCCTTGGCATGCATTGTATTGTAAAAAGAAAAGTATTGTGAAAAGAAGAAGAGCGAAAATGATGAACTCCTTTTCAAACGACAACAAAAGAAACAAAGAATGAAACTGTACTGGGCTTCACCGGCCAAAACCCAGTGTGAGGGAGAGACCATTTCATCATCAAATTATATTATATATATATATATATATATGTTGTCCCCAGTCATAGAAAGTGAGGAATTAAGCTTCCTCTGTTTTTATCCATATGGCGGCGGCGAACTAATATAATGCGTGATTTGTGAGGTCTCTATTTCTATTTGTACTCTACATTACATTATTGGTGTTTGAATCTTCTGATGAACTGGTCTCTTTTTTCCTTGGCCAGAAAGAAAGAAAGAAAGAATTGGTCCATTTTGTACAGACACTGGTGTCTTTATTCAATACACGTGCCTTCATGTTCATCTCATGTTGGTTGCAGTTACATCCCCCGTTATGCTCAAGGCACCGTTCAGTTAATTAACTCTGTCATTTTCAATTTATCTATTATTTTTAATTAAGGCACGCATCTAAGAAAGTTGACTTTATCTTGGTCAACCCCCATCTCCTTAATAATAATACTCCTTTAATCCGGCTTGAATAAAATAACAGGAGAGAGGGTGGAGAGATTTTCTTGAAACGTCAAATCGTTCACCATTATTTTTGTTTAAATATTATTGTATTTCAATTATTAATCAAGCAAAATAAAATTGATACAAAAGAATTCAACTTAAAAATAAACGTCTTGAAATAAAATTTGTAGGTGCGATATAATGGCATAATGCGTAGTAATTAATAATTTTAAAATTTTTTAATCTAAAATAATTTAAGAAATGCAAATAGAACCAGGCTTGGGAGTTGGATAAAAATACATTTTTTATACTATATTATGATTTAGGAAGGTAATAAAAAAGGTATTTATATTATAATATTATGGTTATTTTAAGATAAGCCTTATTATAAAAGTCATTGGGGAAAGAGTGAGGAAGGGGTGCGTGGGGAAGGGGGACGGTGAGAGAAATCGTTGTGAACAATTTCCACAAATTGTTCAAATTTCAAGAAAGTCTCTCCACTCTCTCTCTCCTATTCTCAAGAAAATCATTCTTATGGTGAAGAAATAGTTCACCAGAAAAATGATTTTAAGTATAGTATTTTGATACATATTTTTTTAGTAGCATTTTAGTGAAAGTTTTTACTATTTTTCGTATTTGGATAAAAAAAAGCCCCTTTAATCCTGTTTATGGGCACAAAAATAAGTTTCTTAATTTTCCTATATATAAGACACTTCATCAATTTTTTTGTGTGAATATAATTTACTACTCCATTTCATTTTAAAAGTCACTTAGACGGTTGTACCCCAGTCTATCAAAACAAAACAAAACATTAAATAGATAATTTTTTTTTTACATTTGCCTTTATTTATGAAAGATGCACATTTTCTCTAATTTCTATTTTATCTTTAAGCATTTACATCTCCCCCCATAAGTCAAGAGAGCTAAAATTGTTAAAAGCTCATTTATTACTTTACAAATAACTTATATTTTGAAACAAATTTTTTCAATGCAAGTGATTTATAAATTAAAACGAAGTGGTATAATTTAACATTTCACTTTTTATTGTGTTGATTCTGTTTCATGTGGCATATGCATGTTAATGAGGGGTAGAGTTGGAAGTTTGTTGAATTTTATGGTAAAGTTAATGAAATTTAATTTAGGTTTTCCTTAATTTGTATGAAAAATATTAAAAATGTCCTATAAATAAAACTAAAGGAGAACTGGACAAATTATTTCCTCAACTTAGTATAATAAGATATTTTCTAGAATGATTATTTGATTAATAATACAATATAGGTGGTTTTGACTTTCGCTATTACAAAAATGGATTCCTATTATGCTTTTTTTTAATAAAAAAGCATAACATATCTTGACTCCATATTAGGTTCCTATAGCACTTTGGGAAGCGTCATACTAGATGGGACTATCTATAGAAATTTCTTAAGAAAGCGCCCCTAAAGTCATTTTTTGAAAATAAAATATTTTCTTTTATATCTTTCCTTCATAGCTCTGTATAATTTTTGTCTGGAACACTTTAAATGTAAGTTTTTATATTAATGTGTACAACAAAATAAAGAAAATAAAAACAAGTGTTAAAAATAAATTAGAAATAATTACAAGCCAACAAATAAAATACAAGTGTTGAAAAAAAAAATTTCTTATGTAACTCAATACCAATTACTACAAAAGCTAAATATTATAACAACTACATGTTTTCACATACAACCTATATATGATAACATGTAAATTCATCTCAATTACTTTTCAACATATAAAAATTAGAATAAGTTTTTTTAGATTTCATAATAAATTAAATATAAAATACATTGAGAAAATTAAACTATTTTTTTAAAAGCAAAATTAAACTATTAACTACAAATAAAATTATATTTATAGGCTTAAAAATTAAAAAAAAAAAACTTACAGTGTATAAGAAGTTTTACTAGAGTGCACTAAAAATTCAAGCATAACACCTGAAAAAAAAAAGTTAATACATGAAAAATAGAAAGACAAGGTTACATATAACTTTAAAATTAAAAAAGAGAAAAAAGTATGTACTTTTGATATTTTTAAGATGGGGATGTATAAAGGAAATGAGACTAGAGGAAGTGGAAGTGGGGATCAGATGAGTTCTAACTGAACGAAATGAAAAAGGAGGAGGAAATGAAAGTTGAGTAGGCATAGATTTTTGGGATTGGGTTGGGGATGAGTAGAGAAAATGGGATAAAGGAAGTGAAAATAGGAACGAAATGAGTTTTGAATGAATGAAATGAAGAAGGAGGAGAAAATAAAAGTAGGGGTAATGAGTAAATATATAAATGGAGAAGGAGATGGGAGTGGGAATAAGAGGATAAGCAAGAAGGGGAGGAAATCTGAAAGACATGAGATGCTGAAAAATAGGGAAACACAATGAGATGTTACTAAAGTGGGAGCTAAAATGAAGTAGGGTTTGGAAGGAAAAGTAAATTTAAAAGGGATTTCCTGTGACATTTTCTGAATGAAGCGCCCATGAAATCATTTTTTCAAAAAAAAAAAATTTTCTTTTATGTTTTTCTTTCATAACCCTGTATAATTTTTGTCTGCAACACTTTAAACATAAACTTTTATATTAACATGTACAACAAAATAAAGAAAATAAAATACAAGTATTAAAAATAAATTGAAAAATACTTTGGACAAGTTCTTTACATCCATTTCGTCAAATTTTCCAATCGCATGTAACCATGTGTCCTCTGTTTGAATTATTATCATTCAATTATAAACTCAAATACATTAAATAGGACACATAGTTACATGTGATTGAAGAACCTAACAAAATAAATATAAAGAACTTGATATAAGTATGGTCTAAATAAATAATTTTTTTACTTATATAACTCAATAATAATTACTACAAGAGCTACAAATTATAATAACTACATGTTTTCATATACAACCTGTATGTAATAATATTTAAATCTATCTCAATTATTTTCCAATATATAAACGAGATGCTCAAGGAGCCTCTTCACATGGGGGCGCCCCAAAGTCCCCACATGAAGGGGATTAAGGGGTGTTTGTTCAAAGAAGCAGCCCCCAATCCCCTTCACATGGGGACTTTCAGGGTTGCTTTCTTCAACAAGCGCCCCCAATGTCCCCCGTGATTAGGAGTGTTCACAATTTTTCTATCCCAAACTAAGGAACATCAGGATGGAAAATTTTGGGATTGGGAAAAAGAGGTTCAGGATCAGGAATGGGAATTCGCAATTCCAAATTTTTTCCAATCCTGAAAATATATGTGTGCTTTTTTTTATTTTTTAAATATCCTAATTAAAAGAAAATCGCCAATAGCAATAAATGCATCTATGGCCCATGTGAAAGAGAGAAAAACAATGAAAAATTAAGAACATTGATTTTTTTTTTGGATGATTTTGTGATTTTAACTATAAATTTTTGTATAGGAGTTATTATACACTTGTATTGAACATAATTTAGTACTGGACTAATTATCAATTTCATTCTCATAATTAATGCTTATATGTAGCTCTTTGTATTTTATTCTCACTAACCAGGGTAAAGTAAAAAATATATATAAAAATTTAAAACAGATATAATGAGATAACAGTTAGTTTATGGTTTGCGTGAATTGGTTGAAAGCTCCCTATAATAGGTGCCAAAAAGAGTATCATCTCAATATTGTTCACTTTGGATCCCTATCTATCCTCCTATAACTATTCCCCATAGTTTTAAAAGATGTTGAAAGAACTTCACATGCGACTAGTCACTGTTGTCGGTCCTTTTTGTTAGATTTAAATTTGAGCCACAAACCCACGACTTACTACATGTAGTATAACTTTTAAAAATCGATTGGGGGTTGTGACCAGAGTACGTACGTAAATGCATCATATGCATGTTTGACTAATTTAATTTAATCCATTTTTCACATATAGATTTCCTCGTCAAAATTAATGAAGCTGATGTTTCTCCCATTTATTTATAATTCCGTTGAATATGGTTTAACTTAATATAATATTGAATTGTCCTACACATGACATACGGTTACAGATGGCTTAAGCTCTTTTTTTTTTTTATTTACAATAAGTATTGCTACGTACGTAACACATTAACAATTTTTCTGATGAGATAAGATATTACGATTTATTTGACCGCACCTCTTTCACACGTGAAGTTGATTTTAGTGTAAAGCATAAATACATTTATTTCGTATATTTATCATTTTTTTAAAAAAATTAATTTATCTAATTTATAAGTTGACATATTATATAATACTCCTTCCGGTCTTATTTATAAAACTCAATTGACTTTTTGGGAGAATTATAGAAAAATATTAAGAAAGTTAATTACATTACTTAATCATATCACATATAATATTTTATTACATTATATATTAGTTTATAAGTTAAACAACATAATTTAAAGAAAAATGATAAATTTTAATGTCTTAAAGTAATGTAATTAGCTCTTTTAGGATTTTTCTAGGATTCTCTAAAAAAGTCAACTGTGTCTTATAAATAGGACCGGAGGTAGTATTGCATAAGGATATTTTGAAAATTCGTATAATCACATTTTGTTAAATTAATCAGTTTCTTTTTTAATCTATAAAAATTAGTGAAGCATCTGTTATATATATATTAAAAATGGAGGGTATTTAGTTTTTCATATGGATCATTGGTGATTTGATGTGAGGATGAAATAGATCCGATAAGGAGAGGTATAACTTGCTACCTTTGTATTAAAAGGATTTGTTATAAATATTGGAATTGATTTGGGAATGATGATATATTGTATATGAGAACTTATGGCTAGTGGGCAGTTAGTGAATGACGTATCACGCACGTAGTCATGAGGTTAAGACCATTGGAATAACATCAATTAATCAACTGGGGTGGCCCCCATTTTGACTTTTTGAGAACGTATGAAGGATTATTGAGTGGGAATTAAGTGAAAAATAGTTAAATTTCGTAATATTTTCGTTTGACTTTGATAAAAAAACGACAAAAATATAAGAAAGAGCTGAGTAATTAATTGCTGGAAGTGTCCGAGAGCATGGAACACGAATGAGTACGGGTTATGGATTAAAATTTCATATCTTTCATTTGACTTTTTTCTCTCGCATTCTCACCTACGTTTTTTTGTCTTTGTTTTTTTTTTTACCTGCCCATTTTTGTGTGTCTTAGAGCTTGTTTGTTTTGTCTTGTGTGTTTGTGATTGCTTTTTTCCCTAAAATCGGACGTTTGGGCTAAAAAGGATGTTTGAAACTGAACTTTTTATATATGGAGTGTTTGGGAAAAAGCTATGATAATTGAACTTATTTGTGAATAAGATCTTATATCCATAAACTCAAATGTTTTGCTTATTTTGCCACTGATGATCTTATATATCTATTTTGCTCTTTTTTTATTTTATTTTTTATTTTTTCTGTTATACTATACTTTTTTCGGTTCTAATTATAAGATTTAGTTGACTTTTTTAGAGGATCTTAAGAAAACTAATAATATTATTTTAAAGCATTAAAATTTATTATAATATATTTTCATATAATAAGACTCCCTTCAGTCCTAATTATAAAACGTAGTTGGTTTTTTTGGGGAGATTAAGGAGGCAAAAAAAATCAAGTAAGTCTTATAATTAAAACCAAAAGTAGTATAAATATCACAATATATTTACATGTAATAAGACTCCTCCAAGTCTTACTTATAAAACCCAATTAGTTTTTTTTGGAGAGATTAAGGAAGTGAAAAAAGTCAACTAAGTCTTACTGCTAATGCAAGCATCCATCTAGTTCCATTCTATATCATGTCCTCCCCTTCGCATCTATTGATCACTATCCATGTAAT
>JBAGKO010000002.1:13537708-13564944 GCA_037177275.1 Acacia concinna | reverse complement strand
TGGGAAAAACATGCATGCAATTGTGGGAAAAAGAAAAGAAAAAGACAAAAAAAACATAAAAAATTAGGGAGCTGACGTGGACAATCTAGGAAGCCTGCTTTGGGGATTACTTTTATATATATAGATGTGAGGATGGTTTAATTTTTTTTAAAAAAAAATCATTTAGTGTCCTTAAGTATTTTTTAGTAGCATTTAGTATCATAAAATAATTTTTTGTTCAATCTATGACATAAAATATTTTTCAGTAGCTCTCATTAACAGGGAAGTTGCACCTAGAAGTACATTTAATTTCAGTAACATTGGGTTTCTTAAATTAACTTTTTTATTTATACATATTACGTGTTAATGAAAAAATACTTCATGGTGCAGCTTATCAAATACTGGATGCTATTGAAAAAAATATTTTGTCACATATTGCAAAAAATTATTTTATGATATTGGGTGCTATTAAAAAATATGCGAGGGCATTGAATGTTTGTTTTTTAAAAAAATAATAATAATAAACCACCCTCACATTTTATATCCAAAATTACCTAAAAACTATTCAAAATAGTATAATTTTAAACCATAGAGAGGCTAAGGATGAGAGCCACTTCCGTCCCACATTCAAGATGTCTTTTATAATAAAGTTATGGGGCCAAATACAGTTTGAGTTTGGAATTTTGCATGTCCTTCTAGTGTGATCAACTTCATGGGATTTGCAAGTGATATCCCTTCTTTTATGCATTTAACCTTTACAGTACCACCATTATATTGAATTTTGTTTTCATCATCACATACAAATTTGGGAAATTTACAATGAGGTCCCAAATAAGGAACTTTTTGTCAAATAGGTCCCGTGAAATCGCGTATTTACAGTCAGGTCCCAGGTTTTAGGAATTTATTACTGTCAAGTCCCAATTAACAACCCCAGAGTTGTTAATCGTGCTGCTGGGGTTGTTAATGAAGGTTGTAATTAACAACCCCAGCAACGCAATTAACAACCCTGGGACCTGACTGTAAATACACGATTTCACGAAACCTATTTGACGTAAAGTCCCTTATTTGGGACCTCATTATAAATTTCCCTACAAATTTCTGTCCAACCTAAGAAATAATAAAATAGTTCTTTTGAAGATGATAATCATATTAACAACAACACAACCTGTTTTCATATATTTTCTTTACTATTAATAACACCCTCCCCATATAATCACCCTACATTTTCACATATCCATCTTCATGATTAACAACACCCTCCACCAAGCCTACATATTCATGCCCATATTACATGCCCATGCAAGACCCATCACCATTAATCCCTTAATCGGACCCCACTAGCAAAAACAGAACAATCTTTAATAATTGTGTAACCAAACACAATGAAATTAATCACATAAAAGACTCTCCCATTACCCATAAACTAATCTGTTATCCCAGGTCCACCACCTAATACCTCTTTACCCATAAGCAAAGCTTCAAAATCAGCAACCACAAAAAAAAAAACAATGAATATTGCCCAATCAAGATGAAAGAATTACAAGATGAAAAAGATTGATCTACAAAAATCAATTACCCGTGGCTTCTTTGCCTTCTTTCGCTCTTGAAACTTAGCTTCTTTCACTTTTTGATGCCAATATTTCCTTTGCCTTGTTTTTTTCCTTCCGCTTGTGAGCTTTTAATTTGTTTCTATCTGCCACATACATAACTCAAGGCCATCTGGTAAAATTCATAAATTTCATATTCATCCATCCATTCTGATATGCGATTTCATATATTAACAGCACTAATTTGTTCTTTTCATATGTCAATTGTATTTTTTTGGGATTTTCCCTAATTAATTTTTTTTAATATTTAACAAAGTAACTAGCCGTGGGCCAAAAAGAGTAGCTTGTTCTCACTTAAAGTCTTTTTTGGCAAAAAAATATTAAAAAATCCTTTATAAAGACATTTGAATTACTAAAATTCTAATTTGGGTTATTAAACTTTATAAATTATATACTAGGTTATGTGTTAAAGTAAAGGATTTAAAATTTAGCTCAAATTACCTCTATATTCTTTAATTATTAAACAACAAAATTAAATCTATAACCCTATTATTTGTTCTATCAATTATTGTCTTAGGAAGTATTGTATGGCTCATATTTCTTTTTTAATATTAATTATACACAATATTATTTTTATATACAATATTTGGTTATATAGAATAATGTTTTAGAATAAATTAAAATCTATTGTTATGGTATATCTAGTATATTCGTGGAAATTTATTGTCTTATTTTGATATTTATATTTTTATTCAAAATTTCATGACCCAATTTTAAATTTTGAATCTTGTATATGTATATATCTTGAATGTGTCGCATGATTATTTTGTTATTAAAAAGAGAAAATCTCATATAAAGATATTTGAGAAACATTGTACATTGTAATACATATGAATTCAACTTTTCCATTATATATACTCCTAAGGTAAAATATACATATATATATATATATACTCCTAATTTTAAAGAATTAATCTATCATACTTTACTTTAAAACTATATATTGTATTAAAAAAAGAACATTGTGCATAATCAACGTTTAGAGAGAAGTCAGAGGAAAATTGTGTAATATTGTGCTCCATAAGAAATTAATTTTGATAGAGCCAATGGTTATATTTTCAATTTTGATATTTTAATAACTAAGGGATATAAAGGTAATTTAATTTAAATTTAAATTTCTTAATTATGGCGTATAACCTGATATATAACTTAATAAGTTCAGTGATTTAAGTCATAATTTGTGTAATTCAACATATTTTTTTCTTCCATTTAAACTCATTTTAATAATTCTTTAGCCGCTTTGATAGGTACAAAAGAATTATTACAATTAATGCTAATTTTATTAAATTAGTAGTCATATTCTTCAACTAAAAAATATTATTAAATATAATACTGATTTTTCTTATTAAAAAAATAAAGCTAAGCCCATATATATTAAGTTTTACCATCCTCATATATCACATGAATATTTATTGAACTAGTCCAATAACTTATTAGATTTATATTCTTATGACTGGATGATATGACTTAATCGAAATAATCCACTATTGATATTGATTTATTATATTATCATATCTTGCATAAATTAAGGAATGCATGATAAAATTAACTATAAAAATAATAAATCGTCACCTCAAAAGTAATAGACTAATTGATTTTCTAATGATAAAATACAATAGTTTACTTGAGATAAAGCCTAAATAATGATAAGATATATAGACTACTAAAACTGAGTTTATAAATAAGAGGTCTTGCTTCAATTCATGAGAAGAAGCTAAGATAATATAATGGAGATGAAGAAGTGGAAAGATGAGAGAATTGGAAGAATGGTGGAGGAAGCGGTGGGTCTTCACAATGAAGTTAGCGTTTGGCTTGACACTGATGAAGAGTACGATACATTAATGAGGGCAGTGCGAACCTTTGTGGAGAGCAAAAACCTCGTACTTGGCTCACTTTCTCAGATCCTCCGTCGCCATCCTCATGATGATTTATATCTTCAGTTTTCTAATTTCCTCTCCGGTGATTGTTCTTCAGCACGCAGAAGCCAACACCCTCCTCTAGAATAATCCATTTGCAAAATGAGAAGAAGAAGAAGATGATGATGATGATGTCGTCGTCCCACGATTTGGATTTAGTTAGATTCAATTATCAGTCTATTTAACAATGTTTTTTTTATATCCTAAATTGCAACTAGTTAGCTTCTCCTTCTTCTTTTTTAATTTGTACCATTTTAATATAGATTATTTGATAATTTTGTACATATTCATTAATTTTTTTAGTTGGCAAGCCAAATGCTTGTTGGTACATCATAACTCTAATGGTGGATTAGACCTGAGCCTTCAAAAACAATCTACCGTCAAATGTAATCATCTGAATTTATATCATTGTCGATCTCACTTTGATTAACATCGTTACCTGATATTACTTAACCCAGGTTTTCAATCACCTTAGTTAAGCCCACAATCAAATCGGATCCTGGTTTTTCATACTTTAGAATCGAAACCAGAATGATGACAAACGGTAATTAAAGACTTACAATAATATGATGTAACATTTTCTATATATATATATATATATATATATATATATATAAAATGAGCGCTTTTGACAATTTTACCTTTGTGCAGTGGCGGAGCCAGGACCTTATAGCAGTGGGGGCAATATTTTTATTTTCAAGCAAATGACAATATATATAATTTAAGTGGGTTCAAATCTTAACAGTAGTGGGTGCATCATAAAAAACTTAATAATTATTTACATAGATATTAAAAATTTGAGTGGGGGCAATTGCCCACCCTCAAATGTATGTGGCTCCGCCACTGCCTTTGTGGACTTATAAAAAATAGGGAGAGAGATGTAAATATAAAAAGATAAAATGCAAGTGAGATAATATGTACACCATTCATTCAATAATGACAGATATGAAAAAAAAAGTATCTATTTAATGTATGTAATATTAGTGACTTATAAATTGAAATAAGACCTATTTAAATACAAGCCTTTAAATAGGTCTGCCTTCTTTATAAAGAAATCATGCGATAGACAATAAATGTTGATATAATTGGTAAAGGGTTTGACTCGTTAAGATTGTGGGTTGAGGATTTTGTTAATGGGAAACCAAATAGAAATCATGTCATAAGCGCCCTTATTAATGTATTTTCACCCGAATAATCACACGGGTGTTGGCCATATTATATTCATGAAATTTTAATTTTGATACGTTCGCCTCTAAATTATTACTAAATCGCGGGGTGTTGATTAGTTGTTACTTTTTGCGTATAAAACGATAATTTTTTTAGCTTCAAAAATAAATTTGAATTTTGAACTCTAATAATTTAGGGATTTGATTCATTAATTGATATAATTTCATTTGTGTTGACTAATACAATTGTAAGCATTCCTATATTTTCACGCATCTTCCATGATAATCTTTATGCCAATTTGAATTGAAAATAAGAACCCATTCCACTTGTGGCTTGTTGGTGAGGGTATCTACTTTGTTTGTTATATATATAAGATAATCTGTTTCACCCGCCGGCTATAATTAAAAAAATATAAAACATCTCAGTCTTTTTTGGTCAATAAGACATCTCATTGATTAATCAAAACTTAAAGACATTTTTAAAAGATTTTCTAAAGAAAATATATTCAATGCACTTTTTCCTAATTAGGTTAGTATAAGTGAAATTTAAATATATTTTTTTAAAAAAAAATTAAAATGTCTCTGTAAGGAGTATAATATAGGGATAGAAACGTGAAGCCTGCCTTACCTATGAAACTCACCAAAATTCTTTTCTATTTTTCAATATCGTGTTGAAGGTGCTTTTTGAGACTATTATATAAATAAACTTAGACATGACTACTTTGGTGTTGGAAGAACACTTGCATATATATTAATGTTCGAAAAGCTTAAAGTAATTTATCCTTATAGAGAAAGATAATCTTCCAAGTTGAAGATGTTTTTTAGGGCTTATTGAGGATAATAAACCTAGTTGAAGGTGCTTAGAGTATTATATAAATAAACTTTAACACGTGGGAAAAAACAAATCCATGTATTTAATATTTAGATTTTGAAAAAGCTTATAAAAATAATTAACAGTCTGAAACAAATATAAAATACCATGTGGATTTTTTTTTTAAAAAAAGAATATTGGCTTAAACCGTCCTTTAAAATAGTTTATTGACAAAATAGTTAATGCAACTCATCTAAAGCACAAAACATGGAAGTAATTCTTTTTTTTTTTAAAAAAATGGAGCTCATAAGCTCGGGCAGGCACTAACGGCCTGAAGTTACAGCAACGGGATCAAACCCGTGACCTCCTCCCACTTGAGAGATACCATTACCACTAGGCTACACTTACTCTTAACTAATCAAATTTTGTAACAGTATTTTTGACCAAAACTTCCTTTGATTTTTGTCTGGCCATGAAATAAGTTCTAGGCATCTGTTGACCAAAAGCTACCAACGGAAAAACATGACAACCTTTACACACACAGACATACTCATCCACTAGCAAAAGATATCAATATAGGTAATATATTCCCGTATATGTCTATAATATATGGGTACACACATTATTTGCACAAAGGTCTTTCATAAATGAATATGGAAAAATGGCATTGAAGTCATAAGAATTAGAGATATTGGCAAAAAAAGTTCCACAAAAATTTCCTTATCAAAGAGATTTCAAGGGATTTTACTGATATTAACCCTATATTTTGATGGGAGATAAAATTAGAAGGAAAGAAAATGGAAAGAGAAAAATATAAAGAAAGTATTATCACTCCATGTGCTTAGATGAGTGAGAGAAAATTGGGAGGAGAGAAAATGAGTAAATATTTAATGACTAAAATATCCTTACTCTTATATTAAAATAATCATATTTAAAATTAAATTAAATATTACAATGACAAAATCATTATAATATTAACATCATCAAATAACTTAAAATGATAAATATATATTTTAAAACAGAAAAAAAATTATTTTTTTAAAGATACTGATATTTTTAAAAAATTACATAAAATAAAATGGAAATATTAAATATTAAATTATAAATTATAAATTATCCAACTTTGTTAATAGCTAATAAAAATCTAATGTAAAAATTAAGGGGTTAGAGTGTACTATAAAAAATTAAACAATTTTTTTATGAAAATAATTAAATATAAAGAAATTAATGATATAACCTTTTTATTTGATAAAAAAAGGAGAATTTTAAATAAGGACCACAATTAGGAATTAATATCAAAGTTGCCCATAAACAAGTGAATGGGTCATATGAACAAGTCATTGTAAATGTTTCACTTGTTCATATGACCTATTCACTTGTTTATGGACTGCTATGATATTAATTCCTAACTGTAGTCCCTATTTAAAATTTTCCCTAAAAAAATAATACAACTTTTCTTTTTTGAATTCATTGCTATGAGGCAGTGAGCCAGTGAGCGTATGGAAGTTCCACGCATGCGAAGCAGGAGTTCAATTGGCATTTAACAACTCTTTTTATCTGCTGACAGTATTTAATTTTTTTAAAAAAAATATTATTTATTTGCTTTCTTCAAAAATATATGCGTGGTTTATTGTGTATTGTGTAGTCTGCATGAATAAATGTATAAAGGACAATTTGGGGGCGACAAAGTTTCCCCTCAAATCTCTCCACTTGCAGAGAGAAAATTGTAGAGGAAAATTGGTTGTGGGACCCACCCATTTTTCTTTCTCGCTTTTTGTTTCTCTCCAATTTTCCCTTCTATCCAAATAGAGGAAATTTTCTCTCTTCCCCATTTTCCACCCCACTTTTCTTTTCTCTCTCATTTTCCCTCCAACCAAGCAAAGCATAAGCCCAAATGTGAAATGACCTCCCTGCCCCTAGTTAGTAAAAAATAGGACCAGAAGGCAGACACATTCCAATGGCCATTCGTGTCTGATTCTTTGATTCTAATTGTGGAAAAAAGAGGAAAACTAGACATGAAAGGAAAGGTGTGTCCTAAGGTAAGCACATCTCTCTTTCTAATCTCATGTGAAAAGCTTAAACTTTTCAACTTTCATCTATTCTCTTGGAAGCTATAAGCTTATTTCATTTTTTTTTTTTATGTGGATGTTCTATACATTAAAGATAAAGGGTTTGATAAAGGTTGGAGCTTTGACTCATTTGTGGACTATGTACTCTAACCCAAGTAAATAATTTAAATATTTTGTGAAAGATATCATCTTGAGTAATAAATTTGGGGTTTTCTTGTATTTGACTAGGGTTGTGATAAAATGTGCTCTGTTTTTTAATATGGCAATAGAGGGAAGGCTCTAGTTTTAAGTGGCAATGAATGAATTATGATGAATGTATGTTTACTTTAAATTACTGATAAGATGTAAATGTGTTATTAAAATCAACCGTTGTAGTTGTTAATAAGAATGTTACAGTTGTTAATACATATTTGGATATGGTTGTGACAATTTGTGCTATGTTTTTTTTGGTATAGTAACAGAGGGAATATTGTGTTTTGAAATGCAATGAATGAATGTAATAAATGTATATTTACTTTAAATCACTGATACGATATAAAAAATGTATTGTTAAAACCAATAGTTGTAGTTGTTAATAATGTTATTACAGTTGTTAATACATATTGGATGTTGCATATTATCATTAAAGATAACTAGTACATCAGGAATAATTTATTTTATTTCTTTCATGTGGGAGGAAAGTTTTTTAATGATGGAAAAGATAAAAGTTGATATATTGGTGGCTTGATGAGAACAAGCTCATACAACACTAAAACCATATTTTTCAAAACCATTGTTTATAATATTCAATTTAAATATAATTATCAAATCGTAATTAAATAGATCTATGTCGTAGCATTACATATGTAAATTGGAATGACAAATGTTGCATATGAAAGTAAGAGGAATCTTAATGAGAGCTTACAACTAAGCTCACCCTCTTACTAACTTCCCTGAAGCCCTACTCAAATCTCACATGAAAACTATAAATATAGCAATTGTGAGATCTAAAAATCTTAATAACCATTGGTTATTTAAGAATATATATGCAAATCGAGATAAAGAGCACACGGGTTCCAAAATCAAGTTAACTTACAATAATTAAGTCATATTATTCTTTGTATAAAACCTTTTGCAAATTAGTTCTCAATTAGGTTAGCAAAACCACTTTCCAAATGGGTTCTAATTAAAAACAATTGAAGATTTTAATTCATTTTCCAAATATCATTAACGAGAGATTTTACTAAAACATGTCTCAACCTTGTTACAAAATAATTATATAGAAGCTTTATTATGTTCAAATAATAAATCACACATATAACTTGCCAAGCAAATTACTGATGCACAAACCACCCTTATTATCTGCCTTATTCTGCTGACTAGAATCATAACTAACATATAGTCTAACAGAAGCTTATTCACTTAACTGAATTGTCTCAAGCCCATCAGTTCTTAAGATATATCTAGTGAAAGGTATGGAGCTCAAGTCCGGATTATGGCTCCCCTCCTTAAAAGAACAAACCTAAGGAAGTGTTACATGTCCTATAGCTGCACTACAACCCTGGCCAAAGGAAAGCATGGCATAATGGGCCCTGACAAGTATCATCCACTGTGCATTGAGTGATGACATACCACATGGTATTTACATGCAAAATAACTCTCATCATAACTCCACATCCATCCATATGCATCAAAGACAAACAATTACAATTATAGCATATATATACAAAATCCAAAATATGTAAGTAAGGTTTGAAACTAGATTTATTAATACATTCCCAAAAAAATTATTAAGATAAGAATACTATTCCATCTCAAGGGACCATAACAAAGTGTTTCATCATGTAAAACTTATAACATCATTTCTAAATCACGTATAACAAATAATATTTCCATCATAACACACAAGCATGATTAAACAGTTTTCAATATATATATATATGAGTTCTAATATATACAAGCATGCTTGAATACTTTCCAAATACATCTAGATTAAGTTCTAGTTAAATATATAATTTCAAATCAAATATTCTGAAGGCACAACAAATATCAAAACAGTTTATATATATAGTTGACAAGTATATAAAAGAATAATCAAGATTACCTCTACTCTAAGCTTATTTTTATCAACACTTGAATGCTCTCAATTTCCCAACACCTAATAATTTAATTTTAATCTACACCATCATTACACAATTCCCCATCAATCAAATTGTTAAAAATACAGTTAATTTAATTACATGGACATAAAGTCTCCCACTCTACTTCTAATTTCTAAATCTAACTTATAATGTTTAATTCTCCATTCCAATATCTAATCCCATCAGTTCTAAATTTCAATCACTTATTTGAACCAACAATTAACCCGCAATAATTCCAATTGATTCAAATCTCCAAGTTCTCTAATTTAAAGTTCCAATAAAAAATATCCATTTTCATTTCTCTAACAATATTCTAAATCGATTAAACATCAATTCTACCTCCA
This sequence comes from Acacia concinna, assembly GCA_037177275.1. Lineage (NCBI taxonomy): Eukaryota > Viridiplantae > Streptophyta > Magnoliopsida > Fabales > Fabaceae > Acacia > Acacia concinna. Next base: position 13,554,932 of record JBAGKO010000002.1, on the reverse strand, counting down.
ATAAATATAATTCAACTATTAAACTCAGTTTTAATCGTTAAATATATCATATTAAATCATAATATTCCTCTAACATTCAAACCTAACACCAAAACTCTCAAATAATGTAATATAGAAATTATAAATCGATTAAATGCTAATAATTACTTATTTCTACAATCCTACAATCCTATGGTTCCCATTTGTTGAAAATAAACACTTTTTTCAAGTCATAATCTTCAAACTTGCTCATCTTCCAATAAGATTTATACTTTAAGAAAACTTTCAATGTGTAGAAAAATATATGGGAAATAAATGCATAAGTTAAAAGATTTTATAGAGGAGAAATGAAGTTCAAAAGTATTTCAATCTTCCATTAATGGAGGACTGGAGTTGTTGATGCCTGAAAGAACCAGTGATATAAAGAGGACGTGGGCCCCACCATTTAAAAAAAATATATTCTCTTTTTTATTTTCCTTTATTCTCTTTTGTTTTTTTATTCTTTCAATTACTTTCTTTTATTTATTTATAATTTATAATATATAAAATTTTAATCACTCTTATCACACATCAAACTCTAATTTTAGTACTTTTTTTTAAAAAATGGTCCTTATAATTAGGACGGGCAGGCACTAACGGCCTGAAGTTACAACAACGGGATCGAACCCGTGACCTCCTCCCACTTAGGAGATACCATTAGCACTAGGCTACAAAGCCTTTGATACTTCTTATAATACACAAGCATTATCATTTAGTGAAAAATTATTTAAAATACTTTTATTTAATCCCACCAAGTCATTGTTAAATTCTTTCTACATTAAAATAATGACATGGAAACTTTCAATTACCATAAAATAATTTCAGAAAATTCAACTTAATATTAATAATTATATATACCACCTTCAAATTTCAATTATAATGCAACTTTTTTTAAATTTTATTTTTTAATAATTTAGATAATGCATATAATATTATAATCTACTCTAGTTACTAAATAAATCACTTCCTAATAATATTTAAATAGTAAGAACAAAATTGGGATATTATAGAAACTATATTTCATATTTAGATGTTTTATGATATCAAATTATATGATTAGACCATGGTATTAAACAGGGGACCGAACCGTCAGGTTTAGACTGGAAGTGGTTCACCGCCTGTCTTTTCGGTTGACACGCAGAATTAAAGGGGACTTGACCCAGCCAATTCCTCACAAACTTGTGTGAACCGCCAAGTTGGGAGGGCCATTGCATTACATTTTTAAAGTGAAAAGAAAAATCAAAGATTAAACCATTAGAAGAGCCGAATGATTGGAGAGGTTGAAGAAGAAAGTAAGGGAGATGATGATGGGATTTGAAGAGAAAAAGAGGAAGATGACTTGGGGCCAAGGATGATGAGAGACGTTGAGACGGTGATAGGGTTGAGAAAGAAGACGTTGGAGGCTCACAAATTAAGGAAAATCTGATGAGATATGAAAAATTTGCAAAGTTGACGGTGATAGGGTTGAGAGGGAAACACAAATATTGCAGTCACTAAACAAATCACCCCACTTAACCCTAATTTGTCAACTTCTAAGGCCTCTATCCTTTATATATATGTGACAATATGTTAAGGTTAATAACATATATTAGAAATAATTTTTTATCATTTACAACTTAACTATAACTAATTTTAAGCATTTATGGGTCAGTTTTTAATATTAAAAAATATTTGAAAATTGAAATTAGGTTAAAAATTTAAAAATATCATATGATAATACATATAACCATATATGATCTTTTCACTAGCTAGGATCTTAACTGATCTAACCTAATAAAATATTATATAATATGAATAATTAGATAGTCAAATATTGTATAATATAAATAATTAGATATGACCTTCTACACTTCTCATTAATCCACTTTACATGCAATTAAAAATATTTATAATCGAATATAAGTATTTTTTTTATTTTTATATTATTTTTATTATGATGGTTTAGTTCCGGTTTGACCCATGTCTGACCCATTGATCCTTAACCCACCACACTGATCGGTTCAATTTTTAATACCTTGGATCAAATTATACTTTATACATTGTCAACGTAAGCTCATATGCTTGTCAAACCAAACACATGTAGTTGTCAATATATAAATTGTCAGAACAGGAACAAATGATTACTAATTTTGGAAAAATGAACATGAACTCGTTTAAACGAAAACACAATGTCAAAACGGGCATAACAAGTTGTTAAAACATGCACATGTGCTTGTCGACACAACCTGATGCACTTGTCAAAATCTCCATATGGACTTGTCACACCAAGAGGGGCATGAGCTCGTTTAAATATAAACATATTGTCAAAACGAGTATAACAAGTTAGCAAAAATTGCATATGAACTTGTCAACACAACTTGTTGGAGTTGTTAAAAAATCTCTTGGTGGACTTATTACAGCAAGAGGGGCATGAACTCATTTAAATGTAAGGGCATGAACTCATTTAAATATAAATACATTGTCAAAACATGTATAACAAGTTATTAAGACATGCACATGGGTTTATCGACAAAGCCTAATAGGGTTGTCAAAATCTCCAAGTGCATTTGTTACACCAAGAGGGGAAAGAACTCATTTAAATATAAACACATTATCAAAACATACATAACGAGTTGTCAAAACATGCATATGAGCTTGTCACAATAGCCTATGGAATTATCGAAATGTCCAAGTGGACTTGTTTCACTAATGGGGGGCAGGGAGGTCATTTTACATTTAGACTTAATATCAATAAAGTCACTTGGGACCTCTTTGATAGAGACTTTTTGTGAGATTTTTTTGTCAATATTTCTTATCCTTGGGACTCAATGCTATTTTCCTAATGAATATTATATTTCATGTTCAAGAAATAATTACGTCCAACCCAATTCATCAATTGGAAAGGAGATAGATTAACCAATAATTTCAAATCAATTTTTTTAGAGCTCATACTTGTGTGAACTGTGAAGTGCTCTATTAAACTTGTGTTATTTATTTATGTCTTTTTTAAGTTCTTCTTGAGCCCAAGCATATGATATGAATGGGATTTAAGGCCAACTATAAAGTTCAGTCCATTTTTTTAACTTGTTGATATTATATACTCTTCTCGATACTTAATATAAGACCAATTTACCTAATTTAATTAGATTTAGAAAATTAGTTTATATGACATTTTTTAAAAACACCCTAATCACTTTTTTTTAATTCTCTCATTCTTTCTCCTCCTTAATTATTTTTTTACCTGAATATTATCGAAAAAGTATTAACATAGAAAAATTAAAAAATTGAGATATATAAAATTTATCTTATATTTAAATCAAAATTCAAAAGCAACTCCCCAAATAAGTCATAGGGAAAATTCCAAAACCCAAAAAATTTTGTTAACATTTCAAAAAGACACTAAGGTACCATGGACCAACTAGGATTTTTCAAATTGACTTATGTGAATAGTGATCAACACGGACTTGTAAATCCCATTACAAGTCTTGTGAATCCCACTACTGTTCACATCAATTGCAGACATCTTTCTCTCCTCTGTTACTTTCAGTGTCAGTGTCATATGAATAGTGTTGATAGAGTGGGGAGAGGGAGACAGTGATTAACATGAGACTTGTGAATCACATTACGAGACTTGTGAATTCCATTACGAGTCTTGCGAATCCCGCTACTGTTCATATTAACCAATTTGAAAAACTCAATTTAGTCCATAGTACTAGTGTCTTTTTAAAATGTTAACAGACTTTTTTAGGTTATGCAATTTCAAAAGGTATTAAATTGAAATTTTCCCTAAGTTACAAGTAGCGAAGGGAGTACTTTTTAGCAAAGTACCAATATCCAAGATCCAAAATGAATAAAACTCACTGCCATTTTTGCAAGGTGTACGTGGAGTTGGGAAAACAGGTAGCTGGCTAAGGGCCTAACGGACTTGTACAGGCCTAAACTAGTAGGTACATTTAGGCCCGAGTCCAAAAAGAGTGCTCATTTTTTTAGGGTTGGCTTGCTTTATTAGGGGTTACGGGCTGACCACAAGCTTAAGTCTTGTTTGCTATATTTTCATTTTTTATATGTTTGAACACTAAAATGCTTAATTTAAAACATAAATAATATCAAAACTAAGTTAAAATATAAAACATTGTCCATGTTTAACAAAAATTAACTCTATATTTGGATGGAGAAAAAATTAGAGGGAAAAGAAAATTAAAAGAAAAAACTTCCATCCAAAAATAGTAAATTTATTTACTATTTATAAAAGTTTTCAAATCTTGTATTCATTTTCTCTTTATTTTTCCCCATTTTTCTCCCCATCCAAACATAGCATAAGTGCAAAAAACTAATGTCTACAATAAAATAAAGGGTTAAAGTGCAAATTTGACAACAAAGTTTTTCTTGAAGAGCACCTGCCACAATTAAGTTTTGGAAAGTGCAAATCTAGCAATGAACAATTAAAAATTGAGCAAATCTAACAATAAAAAAATTAAAAAAAGGGCAAATAACACAATTAAAAATGGTTGTATCTTCATTATTGTCGACAGGAAGATATAGACAGAGCGTCGTACTTCTATGACAACCCTATTGTGATCACAAAATGGTGGCGTCACAATAAAGGCTTAGATCCATGGCAACCAAGGTAGGAGATTCTACGAATGTCCATAGTACGATTAGTTAATAATTTAAAAATGAAACTTGAAAGGTTTTGGATGTGTATTTGGCGAATTTATCACTTTTAATCACTCAGCGAATCTCTTAAATTTTTGCTTCCCTTTTGTTTGACTCTGGTCACTCAAGGAGTTCAATTATCACTTTGTTGCTTTTTAGGTTTTACCATCACCTTCGCCTCTTTTCTTCTTTTTGTTAACCTGTCTATTTTTAAAACAAATAACACTCAAATACTCTCTGCCACGTTTAACATTCATTGACCATTAAATTAATGAGATTGAGCTATTTGCCCTATTTTTAATTGTTCGTTGGTAGATTTGCCCCTTCCAAAACTTATTTGTGCCAGACGCTCATAGGGAAAAACTTGGTTGGTAAATCTGCACCTTTATCCTAAAATACATAACTAGATAAGGTCGTAAGCCATAAACTACACCCTAAAGAATACAAATAATATTATTATTTTCTTTTTCATGTCCATCATCACTATTAAGTATTAACTTAAGTGAGAATTTTTTTATTAAAAAAATATAAACGGCCAGCCCATTTACGTTCTCAATTCTATAATGGTGGCCTTTTTAGACCCAACTCCAATTTCAAACCCCAAATTGTAAGCCTTATCCTTAACTTAATTGGGCTTAAAAGGTCAAGCTTGACCCAATTTCCCGGTTCTTATGCCACAATGATACTAAACAATTTTTCTCAAATGTAAAATTAGAGATTTAACCAGTGCTATTAACACTGAACCGAACCAGCTGCTAGTTTAAGCCAGTTATGATGACTATGGTCTAGCCACATAACCGATTTAACTGGTTCAATATTTTATTATTTTTTCATTTTAAGAAATAATATAATTTGATTTTTTTAGGAAAAATGACATTTAAATACCATGTGAAATTGTAAAACATATATTGGTCTGTTAACATTTCAAAAAGACACTAAGGTACCATGGACCAAATTGGGTTTTTCAAATTTTCTGATGTGAACAATAGTAGGATTTTGCAAGATGAGTAATGGGATTTTACAAGAAGAGTAATGGATTTCGCTGATTTTTTCTAGTTTTTGTTTTTCTCTCTCCCTCTAACAGCACTGCTCATCTGACACTGACACTGACTGACGCATAGTGACAGAGGAGAGAGAAATTTGCCCGTGACAGAGAAGAGAGGGGATTTTCACAAGTTAAGTAATGAGATTTGCAAGAATAGTAATGGAATTTGCTAGTTTGTATATCACTTTTTACATCAGCAAATTTGAAAAACAGAGAAGAGAGGGGATTTTTCGCGAGTTGACTAATGTGTTTTTCAACAATAGTAATGGAATTCGCTAGTTTGGGGATCACTTTTCACATCGCCAAATTTAAAAACCCAATTTGGTCATAGTACCTTAGTGTCTTTTTAAAACGTTAATAGACCTTTATGGGTTTTGAAAATTTCAATGGTATTTAAGTGCCATTTTTCCTTTATATTATATATCATTAACTTCTAAACTAAATATGTTTCCGGGGAAAAAAAATTCTAATTACTAACTTGTTGATTAAGAAACAATAAAGGAAAAACATTTAAAATGCTTTCTTTTTAAATTGGAAAAACTTTCAGCAAATTTCAAAATTGATAATAGTATTCAATTTTTGTGATTGTTGGTAATTGCATTACATTTTGAATCACTTGATTGATTTATTAATTCAACCCAGCTTTATAGGTTGTAGAGTGGGTTATACAACTTTTTAACAAGGTATTAAAAACCAGACTAGTCACTAAACCAGTCGAGGCACTGGGTCAAGGGTCAATGGGTCATACCGGAGAGCTAACCCAGGGTTAAACTGGTGAGAAAGTCAAGATTTTAAGGTTATTAGATGAAATTATAAAGGAAATGAATTTTTTATTTTTTTAAAAAGGGTGTTACGGTTCAATGCAAACCGCTACGGTTCAACCCCAAGTCACTCCCGAGTCAATTGGTCCATTTCTCCCTCTACAAAACTGCTTCAACCAAACCAAACAAGGATTGGTTCACCAATTTCAGGTCTAAGCCGGCAGAGCTGATTCGGTTTTTTAAACAACGCTTTTTTTTATACATGATGAAAGCTAAGAAACAAACAGAAATAAAAATACTATTGCTAACTAGGTTTCATGTGAACTAAGTTAGTGTGAAGCCTATCTATCAAGTAGAATCCTAACTCCATATTGAGTGCTCTTTTCGCAAAGTTATATGTAACCAAGTTTAGGTTTCTTGGGAAATGACGAATCTCTACCCGCCACCTACGTTCCAATAAACTTCAAATCTCCAACACCAAGCTTTGTTGCATGTGTATCTCAGTATATCCTTCTCGACATAGTCTCCAAACATCAAGACAATCTGTAAGTAGAACCACATTCTTTATATCCATATCCCAAACTTGCTTTAAACTAGTTAAGTAGCCTCATAACTCAGCACTTAAAGAACCCTCCTGCTAAATTCTCATCATGAATCCCCATAGAAGTTACCTTGGGGTCCCATATTATAAGTTAATAACATTCTAGTCCTCATTATAAGTTTATTTGCAGATAAAAATTTTAGTCCTAATTATATAATATAAAATACAAGAAGTATTGTGTAGGTTTTATTTTGATGGGGGTATAAGTATATTAAATATTATAACATTGTTAAATTGTAAATCAGTTATTTTTTTATATAAAATTTAAGATTTTCTTTGTTTGAATGAAATATGATGTAGTGGTTTATAAATAGAATTAGACAAGTAGTATATTGAGATAAGATGCTAATTGTGCCAGACTTTAGTTAGTATAAGATTTATTTTGGGAAAATTTCAATAAAAGGACTATGGGATCAAATTAATTTTAGTTAAGGACCAAAACGTTATGAAATTTTACTATAGGACCAATGATCAAAATGAAAATAAGTTTTCCAATTAAAAAGATATTAATGCTTGTTACTTTTTAAATAAGTGGAATCTTCCTACGAACAAGTGTACAACTCTTCATGAACTTTATCTCTGAAATTTATAATTATATTCTTGTTGTAAATAAGGAAATATTCTTACAATAAGTGAGATTGATAGGGTATTAATTAGGATTGATTCTAAACAAATATGTAATTAATTCTACATGTCATTTCTCTTGTATATAAACCTAACAATTGTATCAATGAAATACAACTGTTATATTCTCCCAAATAAGATGGTATCATAACCTTTTAGAATTTAAGGTTCCAAATTTTTTTTTGGGTATTCTAGAGAGAGTATGAGAGTGTGTCTTTCCCTGCAACTTGTGGCACTGTGTCCGACTTCTCTTTTCCAATCATATCTAGGTGGTGGTGCTCCGTAATTCCACTGTTTTCCATTTGGGGTACTTTTGTCCAGATCCGTTTTCCTATTTGGGTTCTTTTTGAATTTCTGATTTTATCCTGGAGATTATTTTGCCATCTACGTTGATTATTCAAAATTTTTTGGGTTGTTCAGGTATATCTATGTGGTATGATTTTACTGCCTTCTTCGATATTTCATTCTCGCTTGTGACTTTAATCATATTCTGAGTTTTCTTCTAATTCTTTAAGACTCCCTAAAGTTATTTTTTGATTTAAGGAGGGTTTAATTTATTCAGATTTATTTCTCTCTCTCATTTGCACGTTTGATTTGGTTGATATTTACTTGGATTATTCTGAATTTTGGGATTATCTATGGACGATTTGAAGACTAAGACTATTACTAAGGTTGTACCTATTATGAATAAAATTATTGAGCATACTGAGCAGAGACATAGGGGATTTGCTTCTTCTGATAATGCCACTCCCAGTTCACTTGCCACAGGTAATCTTGTACCTTCCTCCATGAAGTAGATCATCGATTCTGGTGCTACTGATCATATGACAGGTAACACTCATTTGTTCTCCATGTTTGCACCATATGCCAACCCTTCTATCATAACGATTGCCAATAGTTCCTCTTCTCATATCCTTGGTTCTGGCACTGTTGACATCACCCCATCCATTTCTTTGTCTTCTGTACTAAATGTTAATGACATTGAGTTTAATCTTATTTCTCCAAGAAAACTTACCCAACAATTAAATTATTGTTTTATATCCTTCTTTCTTGACCATTGTTTAATTCAGGATCTCACTACGAAGCACATTATTGGTAGGGGTTATGAATCCAGCGGCCACTACTTCCTAGAGAATTAGGTTCCGTGTTCAGTTGTTTGTGCTAGTAGTTCTTATGCTTTTGATCTTTATTGTCATTTTGGTCATATGTCTTTGGCTTTGTTGAAGAGATTATTTCCTCAATTTTTGAGTCTGTTGTCTTTAGAATGTGACTCATGTCAATTTGTAAAACACCATAGAGTTCATCTGATACCTCGCATCAATAAACGGGCTAAGTCACCTTTTGATTTAGTTCATTATAATGTTTGGGGTCCTTGTCACATTGCGTCCAAAACATGTTTCAAGTATTTTGTTGCCTTTGTCGATAATTTTTCTTGAACCACCTAGTTATATTTAATGAAAAACTGTTCAAAGTTGTTAGGAGCTAAAGATTATGGCCCCTCAAAGTGGAAAAAATGGCAAGAAAAACACAAAGAAAACCAAGGAAAAAAGAAGAGAAAGAAAGGAAAAGAGGAAAAAAGAAGAAGAAAGGAATCCTACAAAGTTCTCTTGATTAGCAATATTATTACTACTTTATAAATTATGTGACAAATTTTGGATGCTATTTGTTTTTTTTACATGTGTAATACTTACCACCCCTACCATCCATTCCACATGGCATATCTACAACATTACAAATAGGAAAGACCTCTTGATTTTTGAATGCACACGTAAGTGATGGTAGTAATTAGAATCATTACAAGCTTATGGCAGAGCCTAGCGTAGGTTGGTTTGAGAGAGAAAAGCCCATAAAGGTGAGATGAGCAAAATAGTAACATCCCTGAGGAACTCTCTCAGTTATATTCCTATTTCCTAATTGTGTTCATAATTTGATCTCTTAGCATTATTACTCTGTAACTTTTGCTAATTGGGGAGAATTTAATTGTTGAACTGTCACTTTTATGCTTGAATATGAATGATCACATGCTTGTGGAAGATATTTCAAAGATGGTTTTGTGCTTGGGTCAATAGTGCCAAAAAAACATTGAGAAAGAAAAGGCAAAAGAAGAAGTTGAGAAAACAAAAAAAAGGGAAGAAATGGGGGGAAAAAGGAAGAAAAAGATAAAGGAAAAGAAAGAAACATGAGAGGGAAGGGGATATACTTGTTATTTATGCTTATTTCCCTTTTATTTACTAAGTGATTGTGAATTCTAGGCCTTAAATTTATAGCGTGCATATTCTTTCTATCCTATAATTTCCTTAATGACTCTCGATTTTCTAAAGTGCCTCCTGTACCCGCAATAAAAGTCCTTTTGATCTATGTTTAGCATTTGATTGTTAGTGGTGGAGAACCTATATTATAGCCAAACTTATGGAAATGAGATTAGGTAAGGTGGAATTTTGAGTGTAAACACAAGCCTGGACATTATGAGTGAGAGAGCTAAACACTTGCGATTTGTAAAGGACTGTTAGCTTATGTTCACCTTGTTAAATCAATGGCCATGGTGCTTAGAAACTTGATTCATGTGAAATTACTTTGATGGGAAAGATGTTGAATTACCTTGGTTTGCCTTTGCTTGTGACTCTTGTATACTTGATTTTGTTTTCTTTTGGGTTTGTTTGGTACCCTTTGGTTTTTTTGTCATTCCTTCACTTTTCCATTTGCATTTTATCTTAAATCTTTAGTTGTGCGTTGGGCCATTTAATAACATATGTCAAACCAAATTTTCAATAAACTCTTTCAGTTGCTTTACTCTTTAGAATTTGATCCATAGTGTACAATGTGTTGATGCAAGAGAGGGAGCACAAAGAAAAGTAAAGGTCAACGCTTGCCTTACACCATCATCATATAATGTTTCTTAGTTTTCCAAAATTTATTCTACAGAAACTAATCTATCTTGTACAATAGATTGTTACAGGAGAGGTTGAAGCACGAGCAAGAAGAGAAAGAGCACAGATAAAAGAAAAGGTTACTGCTCACTTTTAAACTGTTACAATGGTTGTTAGTTTTTGCCCCTTTATTCCTAACAAACTAATCTTTTTCTTAAAATGATTGTTGCGAGAGAGGTTGAAGAAAGAACGAGAAAAGAAACACAAAAGGAAAAGGCTGATGATCACCACTAGACTATCATAAAGGTTATTAGCTTTCCAACCTTTTTCTTGATAAATACAACAAATTGGCCAAGTGAAAAATGTTGAATATAGCTTATTCTAAGGAAAACAAATTCATTAGTGGCATTTGTTCTTAGGTGGCACAAATGAAGATGTTGCAAAGCATATTGGAAGGGACACATATGTTGACCTTATAGGCCAAGACAAGGTGAGGAGTTTCTGTATCCAGAAATAGATTCCTTTTAACATGTTCAAGGCATCATTATTAACTATGCTATTTCAACTTGCATGCTCTTTTGCAATGAATTTCAATTTATTGTTTTATGGACTATGAAGTTCAGAAGCAAGGGAGGATCACTTCCGTTAGTCCGTGGCCTTTTTTTTTCGTGCCACTTCAGCTGCTCTACTCTTTTAAATCTGGTTGCAAGAGAGGTTTAAGAAGGGACATGAGGAAAAATAAGACAAATAGAAGGAGAGGCTGAGGCTTACATTTATACTTTTACAATGTTTCTTAGTATTTTCTACCTTTGTTCTAGGGAAACTAATCCATTTTATACAAAGGGTTGTTGTGAGAGAGGTTGAAAAAGAGCATGAAGAAAAAATAACACAAAACAAAGAAAAGGTTTAGCCTCATTTATAAATCGTTAGAATGATTCTTAGTCTTCTGTCCCTTATTCATGACAAAGTAATTCTCTCTTGTATAATTATTGTTGCAAGAGAGGTTGAAGAAAGGACAAGAGAAGGATCACAAAAAGAAAAGGCTGACGGTCACCTCTATATCAATTACAAAGGTTCTCAGCCTTAAACTCTTAGAATGATTCTTAGTCTTGTAGCCTTTGTTCTCGTCAAACTAATTCTCTTTTGTACAATTATTGTTGTGAGAGAGGTCGAAGAAAGGACAAGAAATTGGTCACAAAAAGAAAAGGCTGACGGTCACCTTAATACCAATTATAAAGGTTTTTAGCTTCTGAACCTTTTTCTTGATGAATAATATATTTTTGTGCCTTATGTTTATCGCCAATGTCCAGTGTTGTCATCCAAGCTATGGAGCTAGCCCTGAGTTTGTTTATCCCTTATTTATTGTGTTCTTTGTTGATTGGGTATCCTATTGTTCTTGTGTTATATTAATCGCATTTGTGTGTTTTCTCACTTTTGTTACTGATTTATATTTTTGGGTGGGTTTGTTGTGGATCATCACGGGCTGTTTGGTTGGCTAACTCAAGTGAAGAGTCATTTATTAAGAGAGACTGGAACCTTTGAAAAAGGTCAGTGGTGTTAGTTTGGATGGTCAAAATCTGTCAAAAGTCTATTTTTACTGTTTAATGGTATGCTATGCAAAATTTTAGCAATGTTGTCTTTGGAATATTTTGGCTACTTTATTCTTATGAATCCAATCCATTGTTACAGGAGATGTTGAAGAAAGAACATGAAAAACAAAGCACAAATAAAAGGAAAGGCCCTAGTTCACCTTTATACTATCATAATGTTTATTAGTTTTCCAAACTTAATTGTGGTGAAGCTAAATGATTTTGTACAACGGATTGTTGTAGGAGAGGTTAAAGAGGCACCATGAAGAAAAAGAATACTAGGAAAGAAAAAAGTTGACACTCACCTTTAAGTTATTAAATGGTTCTTTGTTTTCTGTCATTTATTCTTGAGAAACTGATCCTTTTTGTACAATTGATTTTTGCAAGAGGGGTTGAAGAAAAAACAAAAAGAAAAAGAAGATTGGAAAACTTTTATGAGCTTATGTTTCCTGTTTTTGGCTTTATATCTTTGTAATTTACTTGTCTTCTGTTTCTTGACTCTTATTCCCTTTTTCCCCAACCTAAATATGAAAGGACTATCCTCTGCCTCTAAGCATGTTAGCTAGTCCACATAATATCAAATGCATATATCCTGAATTCTGGAGCAAATGCTTATGCTCCAATTTACTTCATTAGTTGAAATAGAAATTTCAGTTGTTCATATATCCTTTGATTTGATAGTACATGTTCATGTATCCTTTTGGAATTTTTTTTTCCAAAATTTCACAGGTTAATTCTTAATTCTGGAGCAAATGCCTATTCTCCAATTTACTTTATTAGTTGAAATGGAAATTTCAGTTGTTCATATATCCTTTTATTTGATAGCACATGTTCATGTATTCTTTTAGAAAAAAAAATTTCCCAAAATTTCACAGGTTAATTCTGAAACTTTTACTCTGGCCGATGTTGCATTGCAAGCACTAGGTCATATTGCATTGCATATTTCATTGCCTCAACTTGTTAATAATTCTTGTTCAGGTATAGTTTTTGTATGGTGGATTCTAGTTCTGGTATATTTTTAATGTAATGATTAATTTTTTCTATCTCTTGGGCATTTATCTATCATAGGACTGCCATTAATCTGCAAATAACATTCTAATTATTGTGCGTGATAAATTGATCAAGCTTGTGGGAGATGAAATTAAAGTAATTCAAAAGATTCTTATATGTATATGTCCTGTATGTCAGAAGAAATCATCATCTGATCAACTTGATGGGTCACTCAATCTGATTGTTTGTCGATCGAAGGTATTTCAGCGCAGTCCCTGACTAAACAGATGATATTTTTCGTCCTTGAAAACTGCCAAAGTGGCTTTGCTATTTTTGTGGGGATGTAAAGGCACTTTGATATTAGAAGCTGTTCTCAGAATAACTACACAATTCCTTGCTAAAAAAGGTTTTTCTCTTTTCCTACTTTTATCACCGCCCACAAGAAATCTTTGTGGAATTCAGAATCAAAGAATTCTCTTCGGATGATATTATTCAGTCCAATATGCTACATATATACACGCACAGAAGGCTGAATTGGATCATGGATAAGATCCTGATTTTAAGCTATTTACAACCAGCAATAACAACAACAACAATAATATCTTAATCCTACTAAATAGGGTTGGTTTCATGGATCACGCTATGCCATTGTGCATATTTACAATCAGCAATAATAATTGAATATCTTTCCTCTGATTCCTTATAATTTTGGATCTAATCAATCCCAGAGATATCATTGGGATCCCTAAAATATCAGGATTCTACAATATTGCACTGTCTTTTTTATCCTATCATATAATTTGATAGGAGTCTTACACAATGAAAGACATTAAAGGGGGACAGTGGCTCAGGATAGTTGAAATGAAGTTATTTGTTCTAAAGGAGTAAAGCAAACCCCTTGCTCATTGTCAAGTTGGTGCAAAATGGGGTTCCCGAAAGAGAAAGTTCACTAGTCACCCCTTAAATTGAACCCCCAGTGTTTAGGGTCTAGGAGTCTTTCTCTTTGTTTTCCTTTAATAAAAGGAAGCTTCTTGGTGTCATATATTTATTCCTTTAGAAGTTATGTTGAGCTCTTCCTCATAATTATGATGGTGAAAAGTACAATGGTTGCACGGTGGTGTGTAGTGTTCAACCCTTAACATATTATAAATGTGTTCATGATATTGTAATTTTTTGCAAGTGCACGTGTGTAACTAATCTTTTAGGTTGAGGGCATACTTTTTGCTGTTGGGAAAGCTCTGTCATTTTTTTGGGGCAGTTTCCTGACAATACTAATGTCATTCTTAAAACTAACTATTCTTCACTATTAATGGCTTCAAACTTTCTCATGAGACTCAGTCTTCTGAGCTAAAGAAGTTTACTTTTGAACAAACTAAAGTAATTGAAGATTTTCATGCTTCTACAAGAGATGCAATTACCAATATGCTCTTTGATCTATTATAAAGTAGCAAGAAAAAAGAGCTATGTGTCGGAACTATGAGACATTTTTCACTTATAATTGATTGTGGACTTCATCTTACTATTCAGCAGATGCTTCCAAAAATTTAGGTTTTGCATTAAGAAATGAAAATTTATCTATTTCTTCCCTTTCCAGATTCTTAACAATAACATCATTAATGGTTTTGTAAATTTTTGCAAGCTCAAATGCACCTAGCTGACCAATTTTTTACTTTAATTTTAAAATATTGAGAGATCTTACATGGATATGTTTTAATGTTTGCATTGTAGCCAATATTGTGTTTTTGTATTTAAATGTCATGTATTTTCTTGGAAGATGGAGTTAGCTTTGAAGATTAATAGGATAAATTTGGTTTTGTAGCGCTGAATGTGGGCAATTAGTCTTCTCTTTCCTTTGCTTCTTCAGTGTTTCCTTCTTTTTAGTATTTTCAATCTTGGTGATTGAGGAGTCGAAATCCTGCTATGATGTCCTAAGACTTCATTGTTTTTGTGTGACTATTTATTTTGTGTTATATGCATTTGTAATTTTATGTTAGAATAGTTTAGGTGTGTTTTTTAACATTTGTTTAGAGGTTATCCTTTCCTTCTAGGACATTAGCAAATTACACCAGAATGTGTTTATTTATCTACAGGCCATTTTAGGTCAATTGAATAAAATTAGCGCAATTACTCTCCTTGGGGTGTCTTGATTGAGTTTGAAACATATTTTATTCATTAGATTTAGAAGATTTTGCCAGAGTAACTATTTTCAAGGTTTCTTCAACTGATCAATCCTTGTCAGGTACCTTGTTAATGGAATCTTTTAGAGCTTCACTCATAGTTTCTCCAAAGGATTGTTGACAGATATACACATGAGTCCTATTATGGCATTTTGTTATTGTAAATTGTGATGTCATATTACATCTCTTTTTGCACTTCTCTTTTCCCTTTTTTTTGTGGTTTACTTTTTCACCAACCCTAGAAGGGACCAAATAAATCAATGAAAATTGTTTATCAATTCTCCCATGGTTATTACTCTTAATTTTGGAGTATTACTTTTGTTATCTCTTTATTTAGGATGTTGTAGCGCATATATGGAAATCACTAGTAGCTAATAACAACAACAAAACTTTAATCCCACTAGGTGGGGTGCAAGGCATCATGACTTACCTTTTGTGATCTAGGCTTTGGATATGAAGAAGGAAAGGAAAGGAAATTACATGACTTCTCTTGCCAAAAGCCTTCCCTATGAAGCCACTAGAAAAATTATTTCTGCAGATATTGGATCTGAGTAATCTGACGACATTTTTATCTGATGACTTCATGAATGCACATGCACATTTATACAATTGCATTTAAAAGAAAACAATGTTAGAACTTGAAACAATTGAGGGATGAGAAGGAGAAAACCAGTTTGACTCGTAGACTTGAGAAATTAGTTGATCTTGATGTATCTCAAGCATTGTAAAATGGCTTCAATCTTTTCATCTTGTTCTGTAGGTTAGAATGCATCTAAAAAGATTATGATTTGCACCATTTCTTTCCATTGGATGATATAAAGGAGACTGTTAGAACTTCTGGAGGAAAATTGTGCCAAGCTGTAAGTAAAGTAACAACAAGGCTTTGTGATGTTTCTCTATCTGATATGGCAGATGCTCGTCAAGCTATGGATATTCTTTTACCTTTTTGTCTTGCAGAAGGCATATTAAGTAAAGTTGATAGTGTTCAAAAGGCATCAATTGCAGTTTTAATGAAATAAAGCTTACAAAGGTGTGGAATTCTCAGCTGTATCACTTTTATAACTTGTGTGCATTTTTTTTATGCTCACTTAAGGGATTATATGTCAGCCTTTGTTATAAAAAAAATTGTGAGGGTTATATATTATTCTTTGTTGTATAGAAAAAGTTCTTTTGATGGCTTTTATATGACTCTTAACCTGCTTCAATTTGCATCTTATGCAGCATTATCTTCAGCCTTGCACAGATCCTTGGAAATTCATATCAACTAATGATATTAAACAAGTGAATTTGATTTTTGTAAGTAGAGGAAAAAGAGTAAAAATGATAGGTGTAGTGAGATCTTATAATCCTGAAAGCTCTTAAACCTGACTGGCGATTGCAATAGTTGCATGAGAGTATGGTTTTTTGGATTCTTTATGTCTGATTCTCATTTTGCTTGATCGGTTGTGGTTGTCTAGTGTCCACAATCTTTGCCTTGTAGTCATTAGTATTGCTGTATTATAATTTCCAGTTGGTTTAAATAGGTACCTTAGTCTTTTATTATCCTTTTGGATGTATCTTGCTCTTTTCTACAAGACCACATTATGAAATTTGTTAGCTTCCTTGTCTTATTTTGCTCATTGTAATTGTGTCAGATTAATCAACTATTAGTGTGGATCTTGCCACTGCATTGACACTATGCTAACATGTTGTTCTGTTGTTGAATTATGGAGTTAGCCTTAATACTAGGTCTGTTTGTACATAAAAACTGCTCATTTACTCATTTCTTCCTTGCCGGTTGCTTCACTTGAAAGTTTGGATGGATAAAAATGGAGGGGAGGGGAGGGATTTTGATAAGGGGAAAAAATATAATCAACAACATAAGAATATAATCAATAAAAAATAAAATAGACACTAGTTAATATAAAAGTTTTTGAA
>JBAGKO010000002.1:13527308-13537608 GCA_037177275.1 Acacia concinna | reverse complement strand
TCACTTATTTTTTTGAAGCTGCTTCTCATAAGCCCATCAAAAAAATAAGTCACTTAAATTAAGTAACATCCAAACGGGCCCTAAAAAGACAAATTCACTAGCTTGCACTCAAGCATTGCACAAGAATAGTGCTAGTTACGCTAAAAGGAGGGGGAGACGTCATTTGTGCGACAATGTACGACGTTGTCTTGGGGCAGACAAAAAAACACATAGTTTTGGGTCATTTCTTCCTCCAAATTAAATAGGTCGCCTAGTCCGGGATAGAAAAGATGAACAAGAAAGAAAAACTAAGAAACAAAAAATAACCGACAAAAGTGTAGGGAAAGCAGAACACTGGAATGATAGACCAAGAACATTTACACAAGCTACAAGAATAGACATAAGCACTTATATCAAACATAGGATGGTCTAAAAAGAAAAAACACATTTGCGTCTATGCATCACAAGAAAATTGTGCTAGTTATGCTCAAAAGAAGGGGAGACTTTATTCGTGCAAAAACGATACCGTTACACATGGTTTTGGGTTATCCCTGCCTCTAGCTCAGTTCAAATTAAGTTACGAAAAATCGGACCGGGTAATAAACTGGTCATGATATGAGTTCAGGGTTTAAAGAGTTTAACTGAGTCGGATTGGGGGTTGAACCGGCCATTAAAATGACTATATTAAAATATTATAATTTAATTAACAATAATAAAATCACACTATATATAAATATAAAAATTAAAGATATATATATATTTAATTATACTTATTATTTTTTAAATATAATCTAATTGGTGTAGGTGCAGCACGTGGATTTGGCCATTTAGGTGGGTTTAGTAGGGCTACTGTTACCGCAATAAATGTTTTACTGTCAACTTTTGACTCAACAACTCACTCATGACTCAGCTTTGCCTTCTTCCTCGGTTCCTCCTCTCACTTTCTCTCTCCAAGTCTTCATCCCTTCCATTATACTTTTTTGGGGTACAGCTTCTCTCCCTGCCAAGGAGGTCATTGGCAGAGAGAGATAGACACATATTTGTGTCTGAAAAAAATTGAGGTGGTGGGGCCCCCTCAAATTTTTTTTTCAGACACATACGTGTCTATCTCTCTCGGTCAAAGACCTCTTGGCAGGGAGAGAATCCAACTCCCTCGTCAACTAACCCTTCAGCTAATACCAAGTTACCAACAAGTCCCGGTTTAATCACGTTGGATTTGACTCGGGATGGTATGTACTGAGTTTCATACTCAATTGTCATTCACTTCAATTTCATGGGATTCAATCAGGCGTAATTGTCCCACTTTTTTGGCCTGATGAACGGAGCTAACGAGACATTGCAAACGAAATTCCTTTGTGCTGCACGAGAATCACCTTATGAACTTGTGTGCGGGTCTCTCACACTCACATGACTGCACGGCCTGGAAGAAATTTTGAGCTTTGATTTCGATAGATGAATGGCGCGTTGCAATGAGAAGGTTCGGATTCTCTTCTCGGTCTTTTGGTCACGCTGTATCAGGCAAATTGTCTGTTCTGTTCGAACCTCTTTCGCCATTACTGGGAAACAGTTCGAAGCTTATAACCATCAGAGAGTGCAAACAAATCCAAGCAAAGCTCATAGTCTCACAATGCGTTTCAGAAATCCATTTAACAAATACCCTTTTAAGTTTGTGCGCCAAGTGTGGTGCGTTCGATCACGCTCACCAATTGTTCGAACAAATGCCTCACAAGAATGTTGTCACTTGGACAACCTTAATCTCGGCTCATGTTGGAACTGGATCGTTCAGAAGAGCATTGAGCATTTTCAACAAAATGCGTGCTATGGGTGAAAAGCCAAATGAGCACACGTTCTCTACTTTGCTTCGGGCATGTGCTAATCCTGCTTTGAGGAATGTGGGTTTGCAAATTCATGGAATGGTGATTCATTTTGGACTTGAGAGGCATAAATTTGCTGGCAGCTCTATTGTACATATGTATTTTAACACTGGCAATATGCTTGATGATGCCTGCCTTGCTTTTAACGATTTGTCAGAGAGAGATCGCATTACATGGAATGTTATGATTTCTGGGTTTACTCAATCCGGTGACTTTATTGAGGTTCAGAGATTGTTCTCTGAGATGCAGGAGGTGGATGGCTTGAGGCCCGATGACAGTACAATTACGAGCTTCCTCAAGTGTTGTTCTTCATTAGATGAAGTAAAGCAACTTCATGGGCTTGCCCTCAAGTCCGGGTTTGAAGTTGACGTCGTGGTGGGTAGTGTTTTGGTAGACTTGTATGCCAAATGTGGGGATATCATTTCTTGCAGGAAAATATATGATTCCATGGAGGCAAAAGACACCTTTGTGTTGAGTTCGATCATCTCGGGCTATGCCAAAAACAATAGAGGAGATGAAGCTATTCATTTTTTCATAGATATGTGTAGAAAGGGGATGAAACCTAACGAATATGTATTATCAAGCACTCTAAAAGCTTGCGCTGAGATTGAGGACTTGAAGTCAGGAACTCAAGTTCATACCCACATGATAAAAAACGGATATCAATATGAATGTTTTGTGGCAAGTGTTCTCTTGTCTCTCTACGCCAATTTTGGGGAACTAGAAGATGTGGAAAAGCTGTTCAGAAGGATTGGTGATAGAGATATTGTGGCATGGAACTCTATGCTCTTGGCTTATGCTCAGGTAGAGCAGGGATGCACTAGTTGCATGCAACTATTTCAAGAACTTCACCGATCAACGTCTTTGCAAATTGAAGGAACCACTATAGTAGCCGTTTTGAAGTCTTGTCAGAGCAGTTCCGATTTGCTTGCAGGCAGACAAATTCATTCTCTCATGCTGAAATCTAGTGCAAGCAATCATACTGTGGTAGGGAATGCTGTAATTTCCATGTACTCACAGTGTGAAGAAATTGATGATGCTTATGAGGCCTTTGTCGACATTGTCTTGAAAGATGCTAGTTCATGGAGTTCAATCATTGGAGCTTATCAACAAAATGGAAAAGAGTTAGAAGCTTTAGGGCTCTGCAAAATGATGATGGCCGCTGGGATCTCCTTCACCAGTTACAGCCTTCCATCATGCATCACAGCTTGCTCGCAGCTTTCGGCTATGGATGTAGGCAAACAATTCCATTGCTTCTCCGTCAAGTCTGGTTATACCAATGATCTGTACGTTGGGTGTTCAATCATAGATATGTATGCCAGATGTGGAAACATGGAAGAATCAGAGAGAGTTTTTGGTGAACAATCAAAGCCAAACGAAGTAATGTATAATGCCATGATCTGTGGGTATGCACATCATGGAAAAGCTCAGAAAGCTATAGCATTATTTGGTGAAATGGAAAGTGCCTATTTGATTCCCAATCGGGTGACTTTTTTGGCAGTTCTATCAGCTTGTGGCCATGTTGGTTACTTGGATCAAAGCTTGTATTTCTTCACATTGATGTTGAACAAATACAAGATTAAGCCAGAATCTATGCATTATTCATGTCTGGTTGATGCTTACGGCCGAGCTGGAAGGCTTGAAGAAGCTTGGCAAATAGTGGAGAAGGACGGAAGTGAACCGGCATGGAGAACGTTACTGAGTGCTTGTAATAACTATGGTAACACAGAAATTGCAGAAAAATCTGCAATGAAACTGGTAGAGTTGAATCCTCATGATCACGCTTCATACGTTCTTCTTTCAAACATTTACACTAGAGAGGGAAAATGGGAAGAAGCTCTCAAATGGAGAGCTGAAATGGCTAATATTCGGGTGAAGAAGGATCCAGGAACTAGTTGGTTGATATGAATATCACAAAAATGGAAAACACAAGCTTGTGATTGTGCATATGTTTATGGCATGACTTGCCATAATTGTTTGGATAGGACTGTTAGATTGACGGTTTTTTTTTTCTTGGGCCAGAATTTTAGCAATCTAACATTCCTAAATTTGGTTGGTCTAATGAAATGAAAAAAAGGCACTTGAAACCAACGATATTGGATTTAGTGAAAGAGGTTAGTCATTCACAATGTGGTCAATTAAGGTTCAAATCATTGTTGTGAACATACCCACATTTAGTGTTTAACAGTGTCTCAAACAATATTACCTCTTATAGGAGGATGCATGTGTTTAGGACAAAAAAGTCACTTGATTCATTTAGTGAGGGTCTATTTGGTAAGAGGGAAATTGAGAGGAAGGGAGGTGAGGGAAAATTTTTGAGAGTTGGATTTAAAAAAATTACAGAAGTGATGTTACAAAATTTTAATAAAAGTAAGATGCAAAACAAAAGAGTAATAAAAACTAATGAAAAACTTTCAACCTCACTTCTTCAATGGTTTTAAATCTAACTCATAAATTTTTTTCTCCCATCCCTTTCCTTTCAAATCTCTCATACCAAACAACTCTTAATATCTATTCAAATTAGTAGTAGAAGTTGTTTTTCTAACGTGGTTTGGATATGAGAAAAGTATGAATGAAGAGTTTTATCTCACATTACATGAAAATGGTTTTCTAAACAATCACTTAGCATATTTTTATAGGGAATTGATGTTAGAATTTGAGAAAAAATATTCAGATGTTATTAAATATAGATAGGTATTAGATCGAAGGTATTAAAAATTAGACCGGTCAATGAATCGGCCGTGACAACAGTTCAAGGGTTAGTGGTAGAGGTGTTCAACATTTTCCTATCCCAAACTCGAGCAAATTGGGACGGGAAAAATTTATTCAAGATTGGGGTCGGGATAAGGAATGAGACTTCCCGAGCTTGAACTTTTCTTGATTCTAAAAATATATAAAATTTTATATATTTTTTAATTTTTCTAAAATTATCTAAGTATCACTAAGTTAAAAGTCATTCATTTTTTCTATTTTACAACATTAATTAAATAAGTGTGCCTATTAATTTTTTATGATTGTTATTTTTAAAATAATATTTAATATAGAAGAGTAATGCATAGATTATTCTTTATTTTTTGGTAAACACATGTCATAAAAATAAAAAACTTGAAAATTTTTTAAGTATGTTTTTTGAGAAAACTAATACTCCTTTTATTTTGTATTAGAGAATAAATTCTTATTCCTTTATTTTTATTTTTTGCCAATGTTTTTTTTTTACTTTTTACACAGTGCTATCTTTTTTTTCGGGAATTTTCCGATCCCGATTTTTTTGGAATTTTTGTGATCGGGATCAGGAACAATTTCTCTTCCCAAACCTCTTTCGGGATCAAGATTGGGAATGACATTTCTTGATCTCGTCTCATCCCGATAACACCCCTAGTTAGTAGGTTAGCCCGAAGGTAACCCGGGTTCAAACTAATGATAATTAAAAGATTTACTTAAAATAAAATATATAAAAATACATAATAACTACTCACATGATATATGCTATGATAATATGTTTATATATATTCCATATAAAATGGATCAAACCAATTTAAAAATATAAATATAAAAAAAAGGTACTTGAAAAAAGACATATTTTCTATATTATAGACATATGTTCATTCCTTTTCTATTTTTGTTCTTTTGTCCCTCTCCTTTCTTTTTTATAAACGTTTTTCTTCTTGAAGTTCTTGTATTTCATGATTTTTTTACATTCTTTTTAATTAACAATCCCTAACCCAATCGGACTAGACCGAATCATCCCAAGTTATATTGGGTCTATTGATCCAGTTCATCCCTATAAAACACACTAAATTGAGCTAGATAGGGGCCAATTCATCGGTTTACGGATTGGTTGGGCCAATCCAGTCTGGTCCGATTTTTTATACCATGATTAGGTCTCAAGGAATTTAATATTTATAATTTTAACTTATAAAATGACAAAAACCTAAATAGCAAATTTCCCGTTTTGATGTAACAAAATTTTCTGCATAAATATAAAGGGTAGAAGAATCATCAAAACTTTTAACAGACGTATACATTTTATCCTTTCAATACTATATGAAACTTTTAATATATACAATTTAAAGAATATATTTAACAACTACCAGTTCAATCACAATCAAAACAAACAAACAAACCGAAATAATGTATTCTTTGATTCAATAATCCATTAAATTTTGGGTCCCAAGTGACAAGCGCTCAGTAGAAAAAGAAAATTATAAGTGATGAACTCAAGAAATTAGCAGGTCATTTTAGAGCTGCTGCAGTAAAATTGAATTGAATTAATACATATCTAAATTTTTACAAGTGATACCAATATACCTATAATACAGGTGCATTGTAGGAACACCGATTCCTGCAACTTTAAATCTAGTGTCAATCCCCTTAGCAGCTTGTGCTTTTCTGACGTTGTAAGACGAAGATCATCACAACCTACTTGGCATCGATGAGGCGACAAATGAATCTGCTAACTCTATAAGATACTAATAGCCAAGGTGTTATCCCAACCTGCAATGATATTAGAACATTTAGAGACATTCACGGAGAGAGAGCCATTGAGATGCTTATGCATTCTCTTTAAGTACTCCCTCAGGTCCTTGATATAAAAACCCAATTTGTTGTTCAATCTTATTTTAAGGATCAAAACCCTATTGTTTGGATGGAGAGAAAATCAGAGGGTAAAGAAAATTAGGAGAGAAAACTTCCAAAAATAATAAATTTCTTTACTATTTATAGAAGTTTTAAAATCAGTACTCATTTTCCCCTCATTTCTCTCCACTTTTCTCTCTATCCAAACATAGCCAAAGATATAATTTAGAGGGGGAAAAAGGAAAGATACATTTGACCGACAGCCAGTAAGGTTTTCACACGTTAATACATTCCACAATTTACTCGAGTGCAAGTAGAATTCAGAGGTGCTGAAGTTAATGTTAGTAATGTCTGATTGAAAATCCCATGTCAATCGATGAAGCAACTGTTTTCAGATAAATTGAATTGAATTGAATTGAATATGCAGGTGGCCACCCCAAGATATTGATGCACGTGAATGAAAAACATATTCGAGACAAAGCTTCTTCTTAAACCAAGGGAAGGTATTCAATCTTTTACCATGATTTTGTTGTTTTGAACCCCTCCTGCTTTCCAGGATAATAATTTCCCTACAAAAGAACGTAAGATAAGTTTCAAAATTAAAACAAAAGGCATGGTATTAGTTGTGCTTGTCTTCATTTGGAAATTTTCATCAGAAAATCTAAACACGACAATAAGCCAATAAAATCACACAGGTTTCAACCGATCATGTGAGTTAGCATAACATACAATGGAAACTAATTTGCATTACCGAAAGGTTGCACAAGTTGCTGTGATATTGTAGCCACAGGAACCCTCCAAAACCAGATAAGCAGCACTAAATATGTTAAAACCTACATTGCACAGTCAAATATATATCTCATGAGTGGCCCGATAAAGAACATATTTAGAGTTTATGAAAAGAAAAAATTAAAAAGGGTTACATGATGAAACACCTTCGCAATGAACAGAACTCTGGAGTACGAATCAAACTCCCTGCTCTGCATATCTTGATCTGCAATTAAGTTCGACCTATCATACTTTTACCCCACAGGACTCTAAGACTATTAAATAGCAGAACAGAAAAGGATGTAATAACAAAACGTGAGAACAAATTCTAGAGTAATGAAACAGGAGAGACAGTGACTACTACCAATTCACAACCTGTCACTAAAAGTTATTTTCATCTTTATTAACGCTTACCAATATGGAACCAAAGCACCTCAAAATTCTTCAATAATATAACCAACACCTTATTATTAAACCATAAGTTTAAATATTCCTTTATCTAGGCTAGATTAGATATTTACAAAGAACAGTTTCAAGTTTGCGGCACTGCAATCTGACAGTATGTAATTACAAAGAATGTAGGATGTTGCAATGGGAAACAATCTCACAGTGAGCAAGTTCCTTCTCCTTGGCAGCTGCTACCCTTTTAAGCTTTGCAGCTTGAGCAAATGTTGAAGGCCTGAAACCACAAAAAATTGACTCAATTCTTACATAAATATTTGAAATTCCAAATTTATCTCAGCATTAAATTAAATATAAGTTATTTGTTTAAAATATTTCCACAAGCACTCACATTTATATTGACGTCTAAGCTAAATACTACAATTTGGCATCAAAACTAAGGAAACGAAGATAAATATAAAAATATGGATCTTGTCAGATTAAAAATTCCTTCTGTAAAAGAGAAAAAATAAATGCCACGCATCCTTGTTGTGACCTGCTGAAAGTGGTATTAGCTAAAACACGTGTCACTCACTGTGAAAAGGAGCTTGCCTCCTTATAGAGCTCCTTTATTTCTCTACGCAACAGAGCATCTCTCCCATTCCTGGTTCCTTTCTGTGGCAAAAGCATATGGTTAAAAGAAAGGAGTATTGCAATCAACAGTTGATGCATTACAGAGCACATGCTACTACGCAATTTGAAGGTTTCTTCCCTTTGGATAAAAACCAAGCCAGTACGAAGTTCCTAAGGATTTACACTATTTATGTGCAGAAGTATAGTTCATTCTGTCACATGATTGACAGACAATATTTTGGACATGGCTATTTTGCATTCAACAATCTTGACAGTAAACCCTGTGATAGCATAAAAATTTTATCAGTTGCCTGATTGGAACTAAACAAGTCTCCGTGCATTAGCGGAACTGTCAGGTAATTTACACGTGGCTTATGAATATCATGACTTGTTATAAATTTTATATTGTATATCGAAATTGATAATGATTTGTTGATTCATGACAAGAAATTGAAGGACATGGAAAACGGTGTAAAATTAAAGAACAAAACTGCAATGAAGTCGAAGTTTGGTCTGGCGCAAAATCATCAGACATCACGCTCTACCATACCAAAACTTGGAAAATTTCAGTTTCAAGTGGTAACAAACAAGACCAGATAACGACTTCAATTTTTCATGAAAGAACAGTGTAAAAAACACAACTAAACAGATCGTGGAAAAGCGCAAACTATCTCCCAGGGCATTTTCAGAAAATGAAGCTCGGCGAACGTCATCACCCATATGTAGATAAAAGACCTGTGAAATCCTGCTCGCCAGCCATGAAATAATACGACTCATATGCAACAATCACAATGTCTATGCCACGTACTATACGGTTCTATTGAACCCCCTCAGAAAGCAAAATACAAATAATTTAATAGGTTCAAATCCAGATTTCAAAACGGTGATCCACATGATTACCAAAAACTATCTTCCACCAAAAAAAAAAAAGAAACAAAGAAGGAAATGGATTTTCGGAAACATTATAAGAACAGTAACATGAATCGGGGAACCGAGAAATTCGAAATTGGGAAGCGCATTTCACATTAATCATCTCACGCCTGCCGTTGTCTCTACCGAACACAATCTTTGAATGAAGAAGATGATAAAAAGAGATTCAATGATTACCTTCTTTAACTGATCAAGCCACCTAGATGCAAGCTGAAAACCAACAACGATCAAAAATATCAACGGAGCTGCTACCGATCGTTGATGTTCTGGGAATCCTTCGTCTCCCATGATTTGCTCTCCTCCCATTCGATTTCAACTTTCCAGGTAGGGTACATACGAAAACGGATCTGGAAGCCAGAAGAACGCTTATTTCTGGTGTGGTGGCAGTCTCTGCTTTGTTTGCCCCCAAAAAAAAAAAAAAAGTTTTCGTTTTTGTGTTTTTTTTCCTTTCCTTTTTGGCTATGCCGCATTTTTATATAATTATCACGTGTCATTTAATTAATCTACTCTATTCATTTCAATTCTTTTTTTCCCCCTCATTATTTGCTTCAATTCAATTAATCAGTCAATTGCACTTATTTTTATTTTCATGTGTTAATTTCTAATATTGTTATATTATTCTAAAAGAGTTTAATGACTTTTCCTTGGTGTTTAAAAATTATTACTTATTTTTGTAAAAGTTAAATTGCATTAATTATAAATATTCAATAATCACTTTATAGCTTATAAAACTAAACGGACAATAATTTTAAAAAAATAAAAAAGAAATGTCTTAGAGTCTAAATACGAAACAATATACCTTTGCATAACCAAAAATCAAAAAGTTCATCAAAAGGGTCATATACTCATGTCTTAGTATACAATGATAACATAGAGCCTTTGGGCAGTCCTCTTCTGATCGTATATATAAGGTAGAGAGAGAATATTTTTTGGTCTTATATATAAGGCAACTCATTAAAATTTTAATGTAAATATACAATTTTATCTTTCATTAACTAGTATGTTAACTTTGTTTTCATTTAATATTATATACTTCATCCGGTTCTAATTAAGTGCCCGTTGACTTTTTTGAAGGATTTTAGGAAAATTTTAAAAAAGTTAATTACATTACTTAATCATATCATATATTATATTTTATTACATTATATATTAGTTCATAA